>JASANF010015498.1:0-61823 GCA_030248245.1 Trissonchulus sp. WLG1_4 | reverse complement strand
TCTTCGCATGATAAATACTGGGGTTCGGGTTCACAAGACCCGATGGCAAATCGTCTCGCATACAAAAATTGACTAATCGCATTAACTCTAAATTAAGCGAATTAGAAAAACAAAAAATTACAAATGGTATTAAGATACTAAAGGTTTATGACGTTTTGCGTGATACGCGTTTTTTCAAGACTAAACATGGGGGCAAGATAGATCTGCATATAAATTCAGAAGGAGCTGAATTCCTAAAAAACCAAATTTTGGAACTCATTTCTAAAATAAGTGATTGGGAATCAGAGCCTAATGGGTGTCCAGATCCACAAACTTAGGTTGACTGATTTGTAAACACTTATTTGTTTTGGACAGTCAGATGTGAAGGTGCTTGTTAGTTTATATAATATTTTGTAACTTACGCATGTTTTTTGTCTAGAATGCACATATGTACTAACACTTATTGTTATTTATTCATTTTGGTCATACATATGTAATCGTTTTGTGTATTCATGATACTTGTTGGTTTTGCCTGGGACAATTTCCTAATTGGTCAGGGGGAGTTGTAATAATCAAAAATGGTGTGTAGTAATGACACGTTCTTAGTAGAATGACTACTACATTCAGATCTGGTAATAAAAGTAGTTTTTGAACACGATGTTGTTTTGGATGGCCATGTCTAACTTTTAACAAGAAATAAATGCAAACTAAAGCGTGAAGTTGTTACTTTGTCTGAAGATTGTCTGCTGGAAACTACATGGTATCACACACAGTTTTGTATTCACACAGCTTATATTTGATTCTGCTGCTTCTGAAAATGGTTTCTTGTGCGATTTTTTTGCACAGAACGCAATAAAATTGTTTTAATTTTTGATTACGACTAATAAAATTTACGTATCCTTTCTTTGTTTGGCAAACCTCAAAAAGCGTTGATGCACTGGCTTACTTGCTGAATTTGTGTAAAAGTCGAATAAAATCAGAAAATTGTCCAATTTTTTCCAAATTTTTTGCTAATGGAGATATGCACGTCAAAACATCAGAAATAGTATTTTGGGCAACTTTCCTTCAAGAATGGTAGGTCATTTTGGCTGTTTTTAAAAAAATACGGCCCAAATTCTTGATTCCCGGAGCGCCCCCTTAAAGCTAAGAAAACGCACATTTTAGTGAAATGAGTAATTAATTTATATCGCGATAAAAAATGTTCGCTAGGAAAAAAATCATAGCACACTTAAAAAACACTCAAATTTTTTAAGTACGTTCCAGTAAAACACATATGCTAGTGTTTTTCAGCCTTTTAAATTTTTTACATACGTGTAAATGCACTGACTTGTGAATGCATTTTTGTGAAAATGTATTTTTCTTGCTGAAATTTGCTCAATAATTTTCAAAAAATTTTTTACGTGATATGTACCTCGAATTGAAGGAAATACACTTGTGAACAACTTTTGTTCTTACGATGCTTGTTTAATTTTGCGTGTTTTCAAAATAATGGCCGAAACTCACATTTCAGGAGTGCCACCTTAAATTTGCCTCCTTTCTGTCTCATAGTGTTTATAGGCTTGAGAGAAGAATGTTTAAGTTTTGTCTTAAATTCTTATTTTTCAAAAAGTTTCACAAATTTCTCGGACAAAATTTAGACATTTGAATTGTCAAACAGTCCGAAACGTTATGAAATGTCTATAAGAGCTCTTAAGGCACAGGAAAAAAATGAGTACAAACTTTATACAAAAAAGTACAAAAATTATACAAAAAATGTACAAAAAATTTTGTATAAATTATGTATTTCTACCTTGGCAAGTTTGTACAAATTTTGTATAAATTTTGTACTTTTTTGTATAAATTTTGTACAAATTTTGTACACATTTTGGGGTTAAATTCAGTTGGGGGGAAATAGTGGACCTAAATTTTTTAGTAGAGCACCTTGGGGGAAGCATTTTTGCTTCAAGAACCCCTATTTCATTTTTTGGATTTTCTGAGATATGACCTCCCGAAATCTAAACTCTCAGTGAGGGACGTTTTCGCAATTTTTTTCCGAAGCCAGGGTTGGCAGTCTCGGTCTCGGTCTCGCAAAAAACCCGAGACTAGGCTGGTCTCGGTCTCGGTAGGAAAACCGAGACCTGCCATAGGGTGGTTAGGGCGGTCTCGGTATTTCAGATGAGACTTGAAGTTTTCAAAACTGTCTAAAGTAACGAAGATTGATTTTACAATGTTAAGTTTCTCGCAACTTCGCAAGTCATACACTCATACCTCATAACCTAATGGTCACTTTTTTGTAACTTAATCACAAATTTTTTCATATTTCAAAGTGTTGGTTTTTTTTTTTTTTTTTTTTTGGTTTTTTTTTTTGGTTTTTTTTTTTTTTTTGTTTTTTTTTTTGTTTTTTTTGGTTGTTTTTTTTGATATTTATATATTTTTTTTGTTTTTTTTTTTTTGTTGTATTTTTTTGTTTTTTGTTTTTTGTTGAATTTTTATTTTTGTTTTTGTTGTTTTTTTTTTTTGTTGTGATTTTGTTTGTATCTCAAAAAAATTTTATTTTTTTTTTCGAGCCTTTACACATAGCTGTGGCTTCTCGAGATTAGCCAATCAAATGAGACCTGAAGTCATGTGGTCCTGCGGTTTCTAAATGGTTGCTGTTTGATTTAAAAGCTCACAAATGGTTGTTGTTTTGGCTTTGTGGCGTGTCGAGGCTTGGTTTTTTCTGCAATGCTGTTGCGGTGAGGGTCTTTGTGCACAGTCATCAGTGTATCTGTAGTTTGTCACGCCAGTGGTAAGGCAAAGTTTTATCTTCTGTTTTTTGCCAAAGGTTTCGAATTTATTTCAGTATAATTTTGATAGCAAGTACGTTAGTTTTTTGATTGTTTCATAACGGATTCAAAGTTTTCAGATTACAGGGCCATTTTAATTGTATCTGCTAGGCTTCTACAAGCTATACAGTCATCATTCAGAAAAAAATACCTGTCAAACTTTTTCAAGCAATATTTTTCAAAGAGTTCGTATGTATATTTCGGGAAATTTTTTTTAATTTTGCATTTCTGAGAAAATATATACGTTTGAGAGTAAGAGTTATTAATTTATTGAAAACTTTTGCAACAAGTTCTTAACTTTTTCGGATGGTTTGAGTGAAATTGCTACAGAACCCTTGTTGTATACGGCTTTTGTATATATTTTTTATGTCAAATGCGGCATATTTGGCATTTTTTAGTGGAGGGGGAAGGGGACCCTCACTGTTAACTTGGGTTAAATGCGATTGGGGAAAATAGCTGAATATTTTTTGGAGCAGAGCACCTTGAGGGAAGCGTGTTTGCGTCCCCATTTGATTTTTTGGATTTTCTGAAATACATACGACCACCCTGGAATCTGAACATTCATTGAGGAACGTTTTCGTAATTTTTTTCAGCGACCCATTTTCATTTTAAACGTGTTTAAATGCTGTCAGAACCATGTTTACAATTTTTTTAGAATCAAAACAAAGGTAAAACCCAGTTCCTTACAAAAAATTGACCAAATTTACCAGAATCGTCCAATTTTTAACCAAATTCAAACTTGGCCTTAATCCAGGCTTGGGCTTAGGCTTAGGGTCAGAATTCAGAAAATCCAAACTTGCGGACAAGGCTTCTTTACTAAATGCTTCCCTCAAGGTATGCTGCTCCAAAAAATAACTACCCCCCCCCCCGACTGCACTTGATCCGTGTTCGCCACTCCTCCACTTTTTCGGTGACCCCCATCTTTTGATCAGCATCATACTCTATAGATGTGCTAACTTGTTTTGTGTTTCAGGACATTCAGGATACATGCTCACTGTTGCGCGTACTGCAATAAGGTGGAGTATTTTGCGATTCTCCAACTTTTTGCAGTATCGTCGAGAGTGTGCGAATTAAACATGGATATAATTTGCCTTACTGCTGCTTTACTTGTGCTTATATACTATTTCCCGTATTATTACTATTGATACTGCTGTACATTCTGCAGCAGTCTTGTGCGATATTATATATATACTAAAATCTGACCAGAAATTGCTGAACCCTGACAAAAAACAGGTGGCAACATTTTCGTGACAACTTGCTGTAATCTTGATGCTTACAATTTGTTCTTTTTGTAATGAAATCGCGTGTTTAATTTTCACTCAGGGCCCAGAATTTTTTAGTCATATTAGTAGTATATATACCTAATATATACTTGCTGCTGCTGGTATGTTATCACCGCTAATACTACTGTCACTGCTAAACTACCACTGCTAATACTTATTCTACTGCGTTAACTGTATATAAGATATACACACAACGTCCAGTTTGAAGCATTTACTGTGAAAAAACACATGTGACATAATATATAAACAGCAAGGCGTGACACGCAAGTTGCACATTATTTGACTTCACTTTCAATACCGGTATTGATCACATGTATACAACCTTTATGGATACCAGAGTACACAGTTATTCTGATCTAGTATTTAAGCGGTACGCTAGTTACTCAAGTCTGAACAAGAATGTTTGAACAAAAAAAAACAAAAAATGATATCATTTCGAGAGCATATATTCACAATACACACCGGTAGGTACTGGTAAAGTAATTGAAGACTATACTGCAAATTCTAGATACACCACAGCAGTATAGAAATTAGACTAAACATACATAAAAAAACTGCATACACAGAGAAAAGCTCCATTTAGATACAATAGTGCAGACTAGCATTTATAACTCGTTTCTTACAGATAATCATGATCCCATAGACTTGTATTAACACATTCATCAGTTATACTTTCCACTTCAGCATTTGTAGGCTGTACAAAAATACGTTTAGGTTTTTTTCTTGGACGCTTTTCAAATCTTGATTGTTTAATAATATGTTTTCCAGGCGCTCGTGATATTTCTGGATCTTTTGGGTACGAAGCCGATTGAACCTTTGCAGCACATTCGACAACAGTCTTGATGGAAGCTAACAAGTCGTGGACGGTTTGGCTGGCGCTCTTGTCAAGGCTTACCGACTCAACGCATTTGCCCAGGTACACAAAATCCTCTAATCTAACTGAAATATTGACATCAGTTTCAGTTTGAGGTTTTCTAGGCCACAGTTCATCCAAGTCGTTTTCAATTTCACTGAACACTGGTTCACACGGCGTAGACTGTGCAACAGATTGTGATTGCATACTACTAGCGTCGGAAACTGACTCTGACATCTTTTTCATTACAGTCAGGTGTATATGTTTGCATACAGTGCTTTGCATTAAATAGTCAGCACAAGAGCAACTGTATGAATGAATGCATATGCCACACTGAACACATTTTACATTGCAACAGGAGGTTGCTAATTTTTGATCCACGTAATAGAGTTTATTTCCGGCTTCATTGACAACGATTGCACTAGTCAATGAGTTCGCTTCGTTATTAGAAAAATCAACCTTGGTTTGATCTATAGCAACGGCGCGTCTGTGACGATCATTCACCATTGAGGTGCGCGTAGAAATGTGGCCCTTTACGTGCTTCACCAAATTTTCAAATTTTCGATTCTTTTCAAATGTCAAAAGATGTCCAATGAGCTTGTCCATCCGCAAATTTTGATTTCGCGCAAAATACAGGTCGCTGAAATAATAAAAATACAATGCATTTAGCTATTAACTATATTTGAATATAGAATAGTACTTCAATTACATTGAACGCAAAGTATTATTTCTTGCTCACACTTCTTTTTGATTTTGTTTGATAATTTTTAAATTGCAGTCTTTTTTAAATTACTTACTTCTGTATTTATTAAAGTTCTGTATAATATTCTTTATACTATATAAGTGCATACTTTATTGTGTATAATGTACAATTTACTTTATATATGTATATATATATATATATATATATATATATATATATATATATATATATATATATATATATATATATATTTATATATATATATATATATATATATATATATATATATAATATATACATGTATACATTTGGCTTACCTATACTTCAGCACTTTGTGAAACGATTCGAGGTACATGTTGGTGCGCACGGGACAATTAAACTCGTTATATGCATATGCCCATTCTTCGGGACGCTTCATATAGGTCTTGCAGAAATACTGCCAGAATTCCAGGAACTCTGGGGACTCGCAGTATTTGTTGTTCATAGAATCAAGAACGTCCTGAAAGCAAACGATACATATATTATATAGCTGTTATATATAGTTGTTAACTTAAATATATACAGTATTGGGATAAGGCATTCATTGTGTTTACCTACTTTTTTACCTACTAGGCCACAATGTATATACAGCTCATGTCAAGCTATTTGTCAAATATTTAACACATGTTAATAATTACTATCAATCACTTCTGTGGTTAATGTTAAAACTTACATTGAATTGTTGCAGCGATTTAGTTTTCATTAGCACACAGAGTTCTTGATACAGTCTATTCTTTGCCTTTCTGTCTGCATTCACGCTTGCTAGATTTTTCAACCAGTTTTTATGCACATGCCATGTGCATAACTTTTTCTTAACTTCGTTTGAGCCCTTGTACACGGAACAGAAAGCGTTGAAAAAAGCTGGGCTATCATCTGACATAAAATAATCGACAGAAATTTCTTCGTTTTCATCCAGTATACTTCGAAAAAAGTTTTCATATGCATCTGTATCTTTTTTCGATGAAATGAACCAAGCAACTGGTTCCCCTTCTAAGTAGTCATCGAGAACCATTAGGGTTGTCAACTGGTACTTGTCATACCCAGTAACCCCATGGGTATCATCTATCAATAGAACACGAGAAAATTTTTTCATCCGCATTTTTTGATATTTAGTCTGGATAACTAGCACGAATTCGTCTTTATTGCAGTTTTTCATTTGCCCAATTACGGGACTTGGTTCACCCTGATTTTTGAATAGCCGAATAGGAGTTTCAGCTGTTCGTGCCAGCTCAGTTACTAATAACTCAACACTAGTAGGATCATGGTCATGGCGCCGCCATTTATCTATTTTTTTGAGCCTTTTCACGTTATGAATGTCTGATTTCAACGCAAAATGAAGTCTCTTCGAGTTATCTCCACGCTCGACTGCCTCTGAAACAACAATTAATTCCTAAAAACGTCTGTTTGATTTGTATCTTTGAATTCAAAATAAACCGCAAACATACATATACCTATTTGCGGCAACTGCACCTCATACTGATCAAGTTTAAGTACATTTTTACTTTTTACTCTTTGTGAAATCAATGCTTTCAACAACAAAAAACAATAACTGAATTTCACGCATATTATGTCATGTATATATCTTTACAAGCATGCATATACAAGCGGTAAACTTTTTTTGAATTAAATTGAATAGCCAAATTTTCTGATAAAACGCTATAAATCACCTTGAGCAATGCTTCTCAGCTTTTTAAACACCTGAGACACCGTTGGGTCCCCATGTTCTTTTAGGCAGTCTTGGATGAAATTCTTATCAGCTTCCTGAAGCGGCAGGAACTTCATATCTCGTGAATGCCCATAATGAGTTCTGCAAAAAGTCACACGAACTTCGGCTTGGGTACAAATGACTGCGATCCGTGACGTGCAAAATTTGTTAATTTTGCATGATCCTTTCCATCGCGGAGCTCTCTTCTGAGCCGTAGATTTGGAGATTCCAGATCTAAATAAGCAATTAAGGTTTCATATAGTATGTTTTTGGTGTGTGTTTTGGTAAAGTAGAACGATTAGATTCTCTGTTCATTTAATACCCTTCGATTTTTGTATTTTCGTATTTTATTATGCATTACTAACGAGTAAACTTCACTGAGTAAATGTTTCTGCCAAAGATAATATAACAGTTTCAGAAATTTTACATTTTACCATAACGACTCACATATACCTGTTGCAGTAAAAATACAGTCGTGAGCACGGTGTGTTTTGCTGTATTTTCTCCCATCCCCGATTGATTGAATAAGATGCATTTGTTTCTTTCTCCATCTTTTCTTTCCAATATTGAAATGCTGAAAGCAAATAAAAACCTTAAGATAAATGGTTCAGTAACTGCTTCAATAATCTTCCTTTAACTAGGTTTGATAAGATCACATACAAATAATAGACTGCTTTTTTAAGAACCTTTTGGTTGTGTTTTTTATTATACTTTTTAATGTTTGGGATTTTTTCTTTTTTACTACCTTCGAAGTTGACAATCACACAGTATATAATAAGCACCTGCATGTATACATTGTAGTATTGTACGTAATCATAAAATGTTACCAGCATAGCTTTCAAATGTCAGTTCTTCTGTTTCCATTACAACTTTATGCTGCAACTGCAAGTGTTTTTGTAGCTCAGACAGTTTTGAATGGCTGAACGTGCATTCCGCCTCTCCACATTTCGCTGAAATACAGTAACAGGTACATATACATGTATGTCTTGTAGTTATACGTATATATACCAATAAAACACGAATGTGCTGTGTACATTCTGTGCATGTGCACTTTTTTCATACGTACTTTTATCATTCATAACTGTATATAAGTGCGTGCGTACAGCTTATGTTTGTATACACACACATTTTAGCACTTCAGACACTTGATATACATGCACTAGAGCTCCTCAGAATGCCGCTTAAGTGTACATTTTTTATGTTAGTAAACTGCTTTTACAGTATAAATATATATAAATATATAAATAGTATATAATAATAGTACGAAATTTATGTTATTCTAACCATTGCCACGAGAAAAACTAGGCGGTTCCTCGTTTGGGTGACTTTTGGCAAAATGACTAAGCATATTTTTTCGCCACAGAAAAGTTTTCGTGCAGTTATCGGCTTCGCACGGGAATCTGGTTGTGGATGACATTATCATACACAAGGGCTGACTTTCTTTCCCTCACCGCCGCCTTAAACGTATCAAAATATCACTAAGCCAGTGCACATTTGGATGCGCAAAAGACTAGAAAATACATGCCAAACGTCACGTGATAAGTGGTCTCATTTGATTGGCCATTGGCTTTGCAGCCACAGCTGTTTGTAAAGGCTCGTCGTATTCACATACTAACACTAACACTTAAAGTTATTGAGCTCTCCTTCCTGCAAGGCTCATCACGTGTGAGTGTGCGTGTGCGTTTTCAAAAATACTCAAATTTAGCCTTAGATTAGGATTTAGGCTTAGGCTTAGGCTCAGGCTGAGTCTCAGTGTTATTATGGGGCTTAGTTTGGGCTTAGGCTGAGGCTTAGGCTTAGTTTTATAATTTTCAAATTTACATGTTTATGTGATGAGCCTTGCAGGAAGGAAAGGCACGTCTTAAAGTTAGTGTAAACCCTAATTTTAAGTGCTTCGTAGCACTAAATTAAATTTAGTGCTACGAAGCACTTAAAGTTAGTGTTTACACTTCATTTGATGCAATATTTTTGACTAAATCCAATTTTGCGCAAAAAATTTCATGTAAAGTTTAATTTTTGGACAAAGTTTGATTTCCAGCTAAAGCTTACATCCTACAAACTTCTAACCTAGCCTATTCGAAAGAGCGTTCAATTTTGACCCCCCCTAGGTTTGGGGGATATAGGGGGACTCCGGATCATTAGTCGAAAAAATGCCGTTTTTCCGACTTATTCGACCCCTAAGGGTTTTAACACCAATAATTTCACTTCAGATTTTTATTAAAAGGGGCGACAGCTATTTTGGGGGCTAGAGATCAGATTGGGGGCATGGCTGACGATGGGGGTTTCATATTTTTATTAAAAGATGGGGTAGGAAGCGAATTAGAATCGAAAATAATTTTTCCCCCCCCGCTTCAGTCTGACCGTTAGTGTTAGTATGTGAATACGGGCCTATATTTGCTTGCTAAAATTAGCTGAAAAATTTTCAAAAAATTTTTTATGTGATATTTACACCAAATTGAAGGAAATTCACTTCTGAACAACTTTTGTTCTTACGATGCTTGTTTAAGTTTGCGTGTTTTCAAAATAATGGCCGAACTCACATTTCAGGAGTGCCACGTGGCACTCAGTTAATGGTGCCACGGTGCACCTTGTTAATACACAGGAAAACCAGGAATCTGAATTTTCTGTAAATTTTTTAGGTTACGGCACAGGAAAACCAGGAAATCTGAATTTTCTGTAAAATTTTTTCGGTTACGGATTTTTCAGATGTTTTTTACCCTTTCCATTCAGAGACATTTTACAGACTTTCAAAGGAAATTCAGATAAATTTCAGAGAAGTTCAGGGGAAATTCAGAGAATTTCACCAAGAATTCAGAGACTCTGAATTTTATCTGAAAAAAATGTTACTGGCTTTTCAGATAAATTTCAGATACTTTTTACAAGAATTTCAGATAAAATTTACCTGATATTTACAGATGTGAAAAACATGTGAATTTTCTCTGAAACGCGTGTAAAAAGTATCTGAAATTTATCTGAAAAGCCAGTAACATTTTTTTCAGATAAAATTCAGAGTCTCTGAATTCTGGGTGAAATTCTCTGAATTTCCCCTGAACTTCTCTGAAATTTATCTGAATTTCCTTTGAAAGTCTGTAAAATGTCTCTGAATGGAAAGGGTAAAAAACATCTGAAAAATCCGTAACCGAAAAAATTTTACAGAAAATTCAGATTCCTGGTTTTCCTGTGCGGGTTTTTCAGATGTTTTTTACCCTTTCCATTCAGAGACATTTTACAGACTTTCAGAGGAATTTCAGATAAATTTCAGAGAAGTTCAGGGGAAATTCAGAGAATTTCACCCAGAATTCAGAGATTCTGAATTTTATCTGAAAAAAATGTTACTGGCTTTTCAGATAAATTTCAGATACTTTTTACAAAAATTTCAGATAAAATTTACCTGATATTTACAGATGTGAAAAACATGTGAAATTTCTCTGAAACTCGTGTAAAAAGTATCTGAAATTTATCTGAAAAGCCAGTAACATTTTTTTCAGATAAAATTCAGAGTCTCTGAATTCTGGGTGAAATTCTCTGAATTTCCCCTGAACTTATTTAATTTATCTGATTTTATCTGAAATTTATCTGAATTTGCTTTGAAAGTCTGTAAAATGTCTCTGAATGGAAAGGGTAAAAAACATCTGAAAAATCCGTAACCGAAAAAATGTTACAGAAAATTCAGATTTCCTGGTTTTCCTGTGATAACCTCTGAATTACCTCCGAAGCGTAAGACGTTGATGCAGAGAAAATTCGGATCACTGATTTTCCTGTAGTTGCGCTTCGGCTCTTGAAATTTGGAACTCGAATAAGAATAAGAAAGAGCACCAAGAACTTTCAAGTACAAATATTCCACTAATTGGCTTCGGTGTGCAGATTACTGAGCCTCAGCCTAAGCACTAAGCCTGAGCTCTGAGTCTAAGCGCTAAGCCTAAGCACTAAGCCTAAGCCTGAGGCCTAATTCGAGAGAAAAATCTGCTAAGAAGCATCAAAAATAACTTTACCACACTAAGAAACATTAACTCGCTTCATAATTTAAAAAATTTCGCAGATAAGCCCGAATTTTGTACTGAACCTTACTTGTGTTGTATATATTACGCTTCTATCAGCCTGGTCCAGGTAGCTTCAGAAAAAGTTTTGTAACTATTCAAAGCCTGAACCGATTTACAAAATTTTTTCAGCATTTAGTAGCTTAGAAGTTGTTCTTTCAATGGTAGCAGCAGGTTTTCATTTCATGGAGTAAATTTGCCTAAATCCAATTTGGAGGGTTTCATATTTTTATTAAAAGATGGGGTAGGAAGCGAATTAGGGCCGAAAACAATTTTCGCCCCCAACCGAATGTAAACCGCCTTAAAACATCATAACGCATTCAAAACTGTCAAAAAACTAAGATTATAGCCATTCGTGGCTTCAAACTTTGGCCTACGGTCACTTCCCAAAACACTGAAAATGCAGTTTTCAAGGGGTCATAGCTCAGAAAATACAAATTTGTGGATAGGGGTTTTATTACAAAAAATGCTTCCCTTGAGGTGCTCTATATACTCCAAAAAAAGGGCCGATATTTCCCCCCCGGCCCCCAACTGCACTTGATCCGTTTTATTAGTTGCAGGTAATTTGCCATTTGTTCCAGTCATGTTTTGTGTTCGTCGTGTCTTGATATCTGACAAAATTGATCCTGTCTGTCCTAAGCTATTGGAATCAAATGGTGTCGAGGTTACAGTCAAGCTGCAAATGAAAAAAGATGAGCTACTGGCAGAAATTCAAGTTAGTTCATTAGATTGTGTAGGTATATGTAATCTAGCAGAGCGTCTAGCCTGCCTTGAACAGAAATAGTTAAATTATTGACACAGGCGAGTGGCGACGTTCGTGACGTTTATAGCAGGCGGGAAAAAAACCCACCCCATTTTTTGGGGGAAAAAAACCCACCCCAGTTCCGGAACTTGGGTACGTGGTACAGGTCTGAAAATTTGCCAGCGTATAGTACAGTCCCTGTAGGCAAACGTATATAAGCAGTATCCAAAAGGGGTCTCGCTGGTACTTTTTATGAGTCAAAAATTGGACCCCCCCATTTTTGACCCGACATGGCTCCAAGCCTCCAAGGGAGGTGAATTTTGGAGTCTCATTTCTCAGCACTAAGAGATGCGAGCTCAAATGTAAAAACACTTTTACAGAGGACTACCCTTCCTCTATTCATGAACGCAGTGGCAGGTCCCTCCTTCTTTCGTACGAGGGGGGGCATGACCGAAATTAGACGTGGTAAAAAAAACCCATGTGGGGGAAAAAAACCCACTTTTTGAAAATGGTCTGGTGGCCTACGACAGATTTTTTTGGTTTCCCGTGAAAACGTATAGTCTATGAGCTACATGACGAAATATGAAAATGCGGGTTTTTTCCCCGCCTGCTATATGGCCACAACTATGTATGCAAAGTTCAGTTGCTGCTGCTGTTGTTTTCATCCTCCCGCACGTTAGCAGCATCCTGCGGCCATAACGAGTCAGTGAGTCACTCGCTATAAAAGTCGATTGGAGGTTAACTGGAGGGTTCAGGCTACGTCGTCATCTGAATTTAAAACACAGTCGGGACGCGCCCGGAAATAACTAGCTATCTTTCCAGCCGCTAGCGAGTCTCATCGAGAGAATACATGGTTTCTTAAGTACACCTAACCTCATACATGTAACGTGGCCCAAATTTTGGGGGGCCACTCCGGCCAGATTTTGGGGACCCTCCCCCCGTGTTTGACCAAAAATCCCCTAAATTTTGTAAAATTTTCCCAAAAAAGTGCCATTTTTACTAAATTTTGCCCGAATTTTGGGGACCTCCCTGGCCCCTCGGTTTTGGGGGGTAGCGGGGTCCCCGTTCATACATGTATGCTTAACCTCATCTGATTCATTTTAAAGCTGTTTCTTCGTCATAAAGATAGCGCAGAACCCTTTTTTAAGTCAGCTGCTTCTATTAATTCAGGGGGGGGGGGGCAATTATTGCTGACAGAACTGACAGTATGTATACCTTTGTTTAAACCGAGCAACAACATACCGATAAAATGTTCTGGAAGTATATATTTTTGTTGTTTTCCTTTCAGAATTTCGACGCGCTGATTGTCCGTTCCAGCACCAAAGTGACCAAGGATGTGATTGCAGCGGGAAGGAATCTCAAAGTGATCGGACGAGCGGGCACTGGGGTCGACAACATTGATGTGGACGCTGCCACCGAACACGGAGTCATTGTTGTCAAGTATGTATATTTAGCGCATAATTGCCCGCTTATCTCGACTTTCGTTTGATGGAATTACTATCTGCTGAATCAGTAGGGATGTTTGACCACAGGGCTTCAATTTATATATATACGAAACAATTAGTATCAATTTAAATTTAATGTTAGTTCCGGCAGCGGTAAATAAGTTTACCTCTGGGTCCGGCCGGGCCAAACCTGTTTCCGGCCGTTCCGCTAATACGTTTTTTAATTTAATCACGTATATGTACATATAAAAATAACAGGGCTGTATTCACTTGTTTATTGTTTTATATTTAGCACGCCCGCCGGAAACTCTCGAAGCGCAGCCGAGCTTACGTGTGCTATGATAATGAACCTAGCAAGGTAATCATCAGCAGATGACGGATAAAATTTGGTGGTTCAGTGGGATTACATAGGTAGTGAAATGGCCGATTTATCATTGTTTAATCTTCACCTGATGTACGCCGTATGCATGCACCTGGCGAGTAGGCATAATGTAAACGTATATATGTATTGTAGTTGTTGTCGTCTTGTTGTTGGCATTCTTCACTGACGGAAAAACATTTTTGTTTTGCGCATATTTTTGTTAGTACTGCTGAGTTTTGTATACAAACAAAAATAATTTACCCTTGCATGTCTGGGCCCGGTTTCATAAACAATGAATCGAGATTCATTAGTAACACTGGCGCAACATCGCAAGTCGAGTGTAACTTGGCCTTTACACAATATTTCTGCTAGAAATTTTCATGACCGGTAGCCAATATGTTACACCACGTGTGGTTCAAATCTCATGATAGTCAAGTTATCCAGTGAAAACTATAGCTAACTTGAAGTCGTTCATTAGTTGCTAATATTAGTGAATTTTTTAAAACCACTAATATTTACTAATGTTTGGAACTAATGAATGACTTTGACTTAGCTAGACTTTTGTCTGCATCAAGCAAATGTAACAAAAATTTACAAACACATTACTTAACCTATTGGCAATACGTTGTACAAATTTCCAACAGAAGCATTAAGTGAACGCAAAGTTATAACTTATTTTCTAGCTTATATCAGTGTTACTAATAAATCGCAACTGATCTTTTATGAAACCGGGCCCTGGAAGGAAAATAGCGTTGGAGAAATCCAATCGTGAATTTTCAATTCTGCCTCACATGCCACAACCCACAAAAATGAGATTGAGTCTGACTTGATGACGCTGAGCTATGCATTCGTCCCTTGTATTTTCAGGCCAGTATGTCAGGGATGCTCGAGCTTGAAAGCAGGCAAGTGGGAACGCAGCTCTTTGATGGGAACGGAGCTTTATGGAAAAACTTTGGCCATCGTGGGACTCGGTCGTATTGGCCGTGAAGTTGCCTCTCGGATGCGAGCTTTTGGGATGGAGGTTCGTGACAGTTTGCGTACTTTTTCTTTAAAACTATTAACTAATTAAAGAGCAAAATTATCTTCATACCACGTCAGTCCTCAGCGAATAAACAACTGTGTATATTATGACAGAATTCTTTCTGATTTTAGTTTCTATAACTTTACTATGCACCGTAAATTAAGATGATGTCTATTCATGAATTGTGCATTCATTTGAGCTTTAAGCTAGTTTTCACAAAAAAGGTTTTTTAGACAATTGGTTATGATCCTCTGGTGTCCGCCGAAGATAGTGCCAAATTCAACATCGAATGGTTGGCTTTGGAAAATCTTTGGCCGCGGGCTGACTACATCACCGTACATGTGCCATTGATAAAACAAACCGAAGGTGATAAAATGTGCCATTCATGATGCTGCTGACTTATTTCGAGTGGTTGAAGTTTTTAATTTGCCAACTTTTGATTGATGAATCGGGTCAAGTCTGTTGCCCAATGCAGTGAGAGATTGAAGCGTTTTCGACATTTTAGTTCTTTTTTCGTGACTATGTAACACACATTACTTTCTCTTTTAGGTTTGATCAATGCAGAGGTATTCGGAAAGTGTAAAAAGGGGGTTTATATTATCAACGTCGCCCGCGGTGGAATCGTTTCCGAAGATGATTTGCTGAAAGCACTGGAAAATGGTCAATGCGGAGGAGCAGCACTAGATGTCTTTGTGGACGTATGTACTATACGCTTCTGTATTGCTCGTTGTTGTGACATTTTGTGTAGCCCACAATGGTGAGCGACATTTAATATTGGTTGTTCCAGATTGAGATTGTGAAAAGTGTGCCATACATGTCGTCATGGTCATTCTAACATTTTGAAAAAAAATGTAAAAATTACATCGAAAAATAAGTTTGTTCTGTTTGAAGTATTACTAATTTTTCTACAGGAACCACCGACCAACATTAAACTGATTGAGCACTCGAAAGTGGTTGTAACCCCTCACCTGGGCGCCAGCACCAAGGAGGCCCAGCTTCGTGTGGCACAGGAAGTCAGCGAACAAATCGTCATGCTCAACTCAGGGGCTTTCCCCACTGGAGCTGTGAGTTTTTCACGATAAGCGGATATGCGTAAATGAAAGGGTTGTCTTAAAGTGAGTGGTGATCAGATTGCGATGATGGGGGCACTGGCTACCAACGATCTACTCATAATTTAGAGCTGTGTCGGTGGTGCAACTATTTGTTTCATTATTTCCTAACTGCTAGGTGAAATGCTGTAATGTGTTTGAATCTGCCGTAGGTGAATTTCTAGTGTTCATGACCTGCGAGGATAGTGTATAGCACATAATATTAACCCTTTCATGCCGGGGACTTTTCCTGTCTAGGCAGCCTGACTCTGACACCCTCTAGTTTTTTGGCCATTGCTCGAACTACGTGCGTCGTAGAGAGATCGCAAAACCACCGTTCGATAGAGAAATAAATGGTGAAAAAAAATGCGATTAAGGGGTCTAGGACGCACCGTTTTTGAGTTGGTGCTCAAATTTGAGAATTTGTAAAAATTTACGCCATCGCTCAGGCATAGAGTACCTACCCAAAACATCGGACTAAAATAAGTCCAGTCCGTTTAATCCCGTAAAGGAATAGGCCCTAGGTTTTAAAAATCATATTTTTAGCTGAACGCCGGGCCATTGACTGTTGCCTTGGATAGTGCCAATTTGGCTTGGCTGAAGACTGCTGAAGATCTGGCAGCTATTCTTGGCTCCTTTACCACGGACAAACAAAATGCTGAGCTGGAACTGTTGGTGTCACGTAAGCTATTTCTGTAGTGTGTCTGTTTTAGTAGTTTCTGTAGTTTCTCTGTTTACTTTGAACTCTGTTTTAAGGGTAAATTCTTGGAAAAAGTAGACGTGGCACAGCTTGAATGAAAAAACACCTGCCTATAAAGCTGAGGCTTGGATAATGTAAATGTATCAATGTAAAGTGCCTTTGTTAATTTAGCACAGATTCAACGTTGCTGGCGCAGTTGCTATCTTTTGAGACAATTTTAGACCTCATTTCTGCATTACACTGAACCTATTTGCAAGGTGAAGTTGGTCGTTGTGTACGTCAGACGTCCAACATGCAATCATTATCAGCGTTAATGTCAACATCTTTAAGACTAGTTTATGCTAAAGCTAATGACTAAATGTGTGGGTGCGATCATGTTCGTTTTTAGTATTCTTCTTTGTTTAGCAAAGCAACAGTCTTTGGTGAAAGGATTGCTGCCTGCTGTTATTGTTGGATTCCTGAAGAAAGCTGGCGAAAAGAATGGTCTGAACTTGATTAGTGCGAGCTCCGTTGCTCAGAAAACGGGAATTCAGGTACTATGGTATTACCAAAAATGAATGAGCTTGAGCTATGACTGAGTAGGACTGAAAAATAATTGAATAATTAGTATAGTTAAAATATTATTATCCACCTTAAATAATCTTGCTGTGTAGTAGGTCGAATAAAGACGCTTTAGATGCTATGTTCACGCTATGACTATTTCACTAATAATTCAAGAATGTTTCTGCAAAATCTATTTTTAGTCTTTTTGTCTGTTTAAAGTATTTTACTATACTCTAAATTTTATTTCTTCTAGGTGAAACTTTCTGTCCGAACGGATGATAAAAATGTGATCACCATTCAACAGTCTGGTTCAAAGCTAGGCAGTGTGTCTGGCTACCCTTCCAGCCAAGGCACTTTCTTGTCTGCCATTGGGAGCTCTGATTTTACGGGTGACATTCCACTGAAAAGGGACTTGCTGTTTTTTGAAGGCAGTTTGGACAACAAACCGAAAGGTTAGTTGACTCAGTAAAATGTATATATTATATGCTGGATTAGGCTGCTGAAGCGGTAATAGCCATACTTATGTTTAATAATATCATCAGGCGGTATTGTTAAATTAACATACTTTTATTAATGCGTTGCTGCGTTTATGATTAGTACAGTATCCCTCAAAACAACATGGTTGTGATTATCCAGCTTTGGCTAACAGCAGGCGACTTGTAAGAATAGTTTGCCCTGTTTTTAAAGGGGAACTGGCAGATGCTCGGTCATAGCAATATAGACCCTTCTACTTGCGTTGTGCTCAGCCTAGTCTTGAAACGTGGACTAAAATTTGCTTTTATCCTTTTATAATCGACACCTATACCTACGTATGGGTATGTCAATGCCCTGAAATTGTATAAAAATGCTTTTTCCAATTTGTACGAGCTTAGAGTGCTGAATATTAAAGTATCCAAACCTTTATTTTAAATAATTAATAGCGGTAATTGTTTGTTTTAGGTTGTGACTATTTGTCTTCCAACGGCGCCTGGACCGTGGCCATTTCTGGAACTGAAAAAGTCGAAACAAGACATGCCAATGCCATTTTAGTGAAGGTTTAGAATTTCGAAAAGCGGTACCGGATTGGTCTCGACAACTGTGACAATCTCTGATTGTTGTTTGTTTAAAACTTTAACAAAAAATTCAATGTGAAACGCTGTTCAGAGATAGAATGAGTGGTGGATTTTTCGCCAAGTTGATGATTTTTGTACGAATAAATCGTGTTGTAAAAGTTTCCAAGTTTAAAGGTTTAAAGTTTTAACGTTTTGGGTTTTTTGGTTTTGGGTTCCAGTTTTGCACTGATTTAGTTTCACTTCAGCTAAAGTCAGATTCGGTTTGTTCCTTTTCAGTTTCAAATGCTTCCATTACAAATTGTATAACATGAAATAACATGATAGTTCAAGTCCGCATAATTGTATCACAGAGGCTGAACAAAAAGAAAAGTCTAGAGGGTGTTTCAGACTTGTTTGGCGTATTTGTTATTGTGATTTTTATATATTTTACTTGCCATTGATAGGTTGTGCCTTATGCATTCCCGATTATGATGTACTCAAATCTATTATTTACTTACTAATTTTCTTATTCTTTGTGTTGGTATAATATTGCTCATTATAAAGCTGTGTGACTTATTTGTTGATATGTGTGTACCTCCACTCAGTCTGAAATATTCTTTTTGATAAAATAAAGAAAACTTCTAGACATCAGACACGTATTGTTGAACGTTTTTGCATTCCTTGTATTAGACTGTTTTAGACGTTTTTAGACGAGTCGGACTTTTTTAAGAGTCTTCGTCTACTTATATATAATATAGTTTTTTAAAGTATGACCAAAAAATGTTGAACACTGAGAAAAACCATGTGATTCCATTACGAATACTGGCTTAACGTTAAATACCTGTGAGTCTCTGACCTATTAATCCTAGCGAGCGACAAAGTCCTTGTCAAAATTACTACAGTGTTAACAACTATTTTTGTTTTGATTAAAATTAACTATGTTCTATAATGTTGTTCTTTGGCTCAATATATATATATATATATATATATATATATATATATATATATATATATATATATATATATATATATATATATATATATATATATATATATATATATATATATATATATATATATATATATATATATATATATATATATATATATATTAGCGATCGGCCGGAGCCTCCGGCTCCGGCTCCGGCCGGATTTGGCCCCTCCGGCTCCGGCTCCGGCTCCGGCCGGAGCCATTCAAAAATTAGCCGGATGCTGAACCGGAGGTAAATTCTCTGAGCGACCCATACTCATCTAGATTGCAGTAAGAGTGGCAAGGGTCCCCCCTTTGGTTTTATCGCCCGACCGAAAAAAAATTTCTGATACGTCTCCAATTGACCAAATTTGACCTCTAAAAATCAAAAAATTCTCGAACTTTTTTCCTGGGGGCTGCCGCCCCCAGACCCCTCCCACTGTGTTGGTTACTGTTCCTTGTTATTATCTTTCATCAAAGCCTGTGCATGTCTACAAGTATATACCTTATGCTGAATCTAAATTCTATGAGCGACCCATACTCAGCGGCGTTTTCAGTGGGAGTCGCGACCCCCCCGTTGGTCGAACTTGAAGAAATCGTCAACAAGGGTCCCCCTTTGGTTTTTATCGCCCGGCCTAAAAAATTTCTGATATATACGTCTCCAGTTGACCAAATTTGGCCTAAAAATCAAAAATTTCCCCCAAATTTTCTCTGGGGGCTGCCACCCCCATATCCCTGCGACTTTGTGGCTTACTATTCTTTGTTATTATCTTTCGTCAAAGCTTATGCATCATGCATGTATACACGAGTACATTATGCTACATTTGTCTGATGCGACGTTACCATCTTTTGTTTTAAATTTTCTGTCGGAAAAGTTTGTGATACGTCTCCAGTTGACCAAATTCGGTCTAAAAATTGGAAAAATCGCCAATTTTTTCTGGGGGCTGCCGCCCCCAGACCCCTGCAGCTTAGTGGCTTACTTTTCTTTGTTAATAACTTTAACCAAAGCCTCTGCATGACGTTCTGCTTCTGACGTGATTTGCATTTAATTTCCCGGGTCGTAAAAATTTCTGATACATCTCCATTTGACCAAGTTTGGCCTAAAAAACTGAAAAATTCTCCAATTTAGCTATATCGTTAGCTTCTGGACCCTTTCTCCCCACCATTTTTTGTAATTTCGGTGTCTGGAGGTCCCATTTTACGTTCGATTAGCATTAGCATTTTGCATTCGATTATTCGAAAAGTTACCATTGTTTTTTACCGAAATATGTGTCGTTTTGTGCGATAAAATCGAACTTAAGTGCATTTTAACATGTTTCAGAAATGAAAAGTCATCCCCCCGAAATTTTTTCCTGGCTACGCCACTGCCACTGCATACATGTATACAATTTTTGGCCATTATGATAAAGTTGTTGTAAAGATATCGTAAGATCGAGAAGAAGATGGATGATAGATTTTTATTAAACATTAGAAAATTTTTCATCATAAGGGTATCAATTTCGACCTAGCTCCGGCTCCGGCTCCGGCTCCGGCTCCGGCAAATTAATTTACCTCCGGCTCCGGCTCCGGCCGGAGCAAAAATCCTGCCTCCGTCCGTTCGCTAATATATATATATATATATATATATATATATATATATATTGTTATTACGTATATTTTTTGATTGCACTGATATGTAATGTGGTGCTATTTTTGTACAACTTTACTTTGTTTTCATATGGTGTGATTTTTTTATTTTTTACTGCTCTTGAACGGGTATATAACATTAGTTTGATGTCCTGTAAGAATTAATCACTGAAACTTTTGCCATTTAGTTTCCTCATTTTTTTATTATGAAAAGCTCTATTTTCAGTTTTTGCACTTGCAGTCAAGACTATGTACAAGTTTTATTCAATAATAATGTTCAAACATTCACACTGTTAGGTCATCATGCTCTTATTACTATGTATTACAGTTTCCTAATTTATTGCAGTTATAATGATCTAATGCTATTTACGAATGACAGACGATTACGAATAAAAGAACAAGTTTACAGTATCATTTTTGCCAAAAGTACATAATAGTGTCGCACTTTATATAGAAGAAGAGTAAGACACTTTCCTTCCTGCCTGTGTCTTAGGCAGATGTGCTCGTCGTTTTCAGGCCACATCTTGACATTTTGTGCAACATGTGGCTGGCCAGTCAACGCGTAGATTCTCTACGTAACACACTCAGGGATGGACGCGGGTCGTGGGTACCCGCGGGTTGGGTTGGGTTGGGTCGGAAAATTTGAGCCGTGGGTCGACCCGCGGGTACCCACTTCAGGCTGCGCGGGTCGAAAAAAATTTTTCCGACCCGCCAAAACTGGGACCTGAAGAAATTGTCGACAAGGGTCCCCCTTGGTTTTTATATCCCGGACAAAAAAATTTCTGAGACGTCTCCAATTGACAAAATTTGGCCTAAAAATTAAAAAATTCTAAAAAATTTTTCCTGGGGGCTGCCGCCCCCAGACACCCGCAAACTCTGTGGCTTACTATTCCTTGTTATCAACTTATGATATGCTGTCTGATATGAAGTTCCCATCTTTTGTTTTTTATTTACCTGTCTGAAAATTTTTTTTATTATATACGTTATTATATACGTCCAGTTGACCAAATTTGTCAAAAATTGAAAAAACCTCCATTTTTGCTGGGGGCTGCCGCCCCTAGAAATTTAATTTAATTTAAATGACCAAATTTATATTTTGTTATGTAAGCCACTTCGCCAATAAGTGTAAAAATAATTGGATTCTGGGGGCTGAGGCCTTCAGACCCCACAATCGTGAGTTTAAACAAGTGAGCGAAAAAGTGGACAAGGTGCGACCCCCCCCCTTGCAAAATCCTGGCTACGCGCCCTTGTATAATGTACATTAAGGTTATAGAGTGGTGGGTCAAAGTGGGTCGCGGGTCGGGTTTTACGGCGCGGGTTGGGTCGCGGGTTACCCACGAGTGTCGAACCGCGGGTTGGGTTGGGTCGCGGGTCGAAAATTTCGACCCGCGTCCACCCCTGAACACACTTTATTAGGTACATAATGCGTTGATAAGCATTAAGATGGGGAATAAAGGTTAATATGTAGCTCATTTTTACTGCAGAATTTAGGTGCGAAAACATCACAAAAGGTTTGCAAACACCTTTTTGTACTTTTTGAAAAACTTTCAGCAAAAATTTTTACGAAACTATTAAGAAAATGAGAAAAGTTTGTATCTCAAAAGTCACTTTCACTGAAAGTTTGTCAAAATGTTCTCATTGTGACTCATTGTCAAAATGACTCTTCTATAAGATTGTGACACTATTCTGTACTCGATTCAACTTACCACCCCGAAAGTGTGTATTAAATTTAGTATGTACATTATAATACTGATCGATCAAGGTAATGCGTTTGCGGTGGCGCTCAAGCGAAAACGGCATGTTAGAGACCAAACTTGGATAAATATTAGATATACAATTTTTATACCACAAAACATTGTCACAGCGTTGCTTACTAATATCCTATTGGCTATGAACACTGATTTTTCATAGTGATATTTGCAGCAAACGAAAGATCATGGCTAAATGTAGCCGTCGACGTGTATCGTTTCGCGGGATATCCCGGTAACCCCTTACTAGATTCGCATTTTTAACGTATAGACAAAATTACAGCTGTAAAAATGGACTGTCTATGTGTCTTAATTTGAAGCAAAGTTCAAAGTAAAGTAACTATATATATACTCCCAAATGGTCAATGTACATGTCTTTAAAAAATTGATTTCACAATTACCCTGTGCGCAACCTCAGTTTAAATGTAAATATTTCGAACACAAAAAGGCGGTATGGAAGTAACAGGTGCAGACTTTCAATGAAGGTCAACGTCAAAAAGGCTGCTGTTTTATCAAAACTTGAGCCGATTTTTATTTAAAGCCCTGTCTGTAGAAAACCTGGACTAAACCGTTCAGCCCCAAATTATTTAGACTCCCTAATTTTTCGGGACAATCCCCTCCCGAGACTTCATTTTTTGGGTATCATCTTATAGCCCTTTCATACATATAATGCAGGTTAGGCAGCAAATGTAGAAAGTAGAAGTACAGGAGAAACCTCGGAAATATATACCTATTGAATCCAACAGAGAAAAACAAAGTAATTTTCAATTCAAACTTGTATGTCTGTTACTCTGTTATGCTCGTATATATTGTTGCGAAAAAAGCAAATCGTGTCTTTTCAGTTTCCCAAAGTTTGTATTTGGCTGAAATAAAATTCATAATAGTTTTAGTGTCATTCTGATAGCAAATGCGGACACAGGGGTGGACGCGGGTCGTGGGTACCCGCGGGTTGGGTTGGGTTGGGTCGGAAAATTTGAGCCGTGGGTCGACCCGCGGGTACCCACTTCAGGCTGCGCGGGTCGAAAAAATTTTTTCCGACCCGCGAAAAATGAAACATGAAGAAATTGTCGGCAAGGTTTTTATAGACCGGCCAAAAAAAATTCTGAGACGTCTCCAATTGACAAAATTTGGCCTAAAAAATTAAAAAATTCTAAAAAAACATTTCCTGGGGGCTGCCGCCCCCAGGCCCCTGCAAACTCTGTGGCTTGCTAGTCCTTGTTATTAACTTTCATGAAAGCCTATATACGCATGTCTACTAGAGTACATTATGTTGTATTTACTTATATATGTAATATGTATATATATGTATATAATATACCTACTGTCTGATATGAAGTTCCCATCTTTTGTTTTTAATTTACCTGTCGGACTTTGACCAGATTTGTCAAAAAAACCTCAATTTTTTCTGGGGGCTGCCGCCCCTAGAACCCCGCAAAAATTATTTTATTTTATTTAAATGACCAAATTTACATTTTGTTACGTAAGCCACTTCGCCAATAACTGTAAAAATAATTGGATTCTGGGGGCTGAGGCCCCCAGACCCCGCAATAGTGAGTTTAAACAAGTGAGCAGAAAAGTGGACAAGGTGCTATCCTTCTTTTTAAAATCCTGACTACACGCCCCTGTATAATATACGTTATGGATATAGAGTGGTGGGTCACAGTGGGTCGCGGGTCGGGTTTTACGGCGCGGGTTGGGTCGCGGGTTACCCACAAGTGTCGAGCCGCGGGGTGGGTTGGGTCGCGGGTCGAAAATTTCGACCCGCGTCCACCCCTGTGCGGACATTACATCAATAACTCACGGGACTCTATAAAAACGCCATACCTAATAGCAAGAGTACATAATAGCTTCTCACTCTATATAGAAGAAGAGTGAGACACTCTCCAGCCTGCCTGTGTTCTAGCACAGGCAGATGCGCTGGTCGTTTTCAGGCTACATGTTGACATTCTATGCAACATGTGACTGGCCAATCAGAAGCGAGCTTCTATTCTCTGATTGGCCGACGCCTGTGCACGTGCTCCAATCATAAAACGGGATAGGGATAAAGGCTAATAACTCATTATTTATTCATAGTCTGCTTGTAAAAACATTGAAAAAAAGGTTTGCAAATACCTTTGGGGATATTTTGGCAAACTTTCAGCGAAATTGATTGAGAAACTTTGAAGAAATTCAGAAAAGTTTATATCTCAAAAGTTTCTCAATCAATTTCGCTGAAAGTTTGCCAAAATATCCCTAGAAGTATTTGCAAACCTTTTTTAATGTTTTTGCAAGCAGACTATGAATAAATAATGAGTTATTAAGCTTTTAACTCTATCTTAATGCTTATTAACGCATCAGCGATTATATACTAAAGTGTGTTACGCAGGGAATCTACGCGCTGATTGGCCAGTCACATGTTGCATAGAATGTCAACATGTAGCCTGAAAACGACCAGCGCATCTGCCTGTGCTAGAACACAGGCAGGCTGGAGAGTGTCTCACTCTTCTTCTATATAGAGTGAGACGTTATTATTAGGCATGGGCACGTTTACAAAAATCTGTAAACGTTTAAACGCTTGCGTTTACAGATGAGAAAACGCGTTTAAACGTTTAAACGCGTCTTCCGGTTGCAAACGTTTTTTGACCGTTTAAACGTTTAAACGTAAACGCGTTTAAACGTTTAAACGTTTAAACGCGTTTGAACGTTTAAACGTTTAAACGTTTAACCGCGTTTAAACGTTTAAACGTTTAAACGTTTAACCGCGTTTAAACGTTTAAACGTTTAAACGGTTAAACAAGTGAGCGTTTAAACGCGTTTAAACGTTTAAACGGTTAAACAAGTGAGCGTTTAAACGTTTAAACGGTTAAACAAGTGAGCGTTTAAACGTTTAAACGGTTAAACAAGTGAGCGTTTAAACGCGTTTAAACGTTTAAACGGTTAAACAAGTTAGCGTTTAAACGTTTAAACGGTTTAACAAGTAAGCTTAAACGTTTAAAAGGTTGAACAAGTAAGCGTTTAAGGGGGTAGTGTAGCGAAAGCTGTTTTGCGTAACTGTACAACTTTTTCAACAAATGATAAGACATTATTCTTTATGTATTTTGAAAATATATGTTAAGGCGAGTATTTTCGCCGATGCAGTATACTCTCAGCAGTGAGGTCGCAAATTCGGATAAATGACGTCTTGAAAACCTATTCACATTCGATAATTTTACTTCAATTATCAATCTGGTTGTCTAAATTGTTTCTACAGACTGAAAAGACATATGTTGTAGTTTATTTAAATCAAAAGAAACACGTACCTTCAATGTGGCAAAAAATTGTGCGTCGACACGTTATGTGTATTTCACAAGCTGGCCAATCTGATATCTGGCTTGGTTTTTTGAACTTTTATGACATGTTCCTATTGTGTGATGTCTGGCTTACAACACTTATCTGGTGACTGGTTTAAGATATTAAAGTAGATGTTGGTAGTCTAGTGTCTGACAGTAATTATTTAACACAGAATAGCATTGGACTAGTTTCTCAGTGAACGTACAATTTCAAAGCAAAAAGCTGTCTTTTTGCAACCTATGAGCAAAACTGCTTTGGCGACACTATCACCTTAAAACGTATAAAAAACATATAAAACGTTTAAACGATTATACATGTAAGCGTTTAAACGTTTAAACGTTTAAACGTTCAACCGCGTTTAAACGTTTAAACTTTAAACGTTTAAACGCTGTTAAACGTTTAAACGTTTAAACGGTTAAACGTTTAAACGCGTTTAAACGTTTAAACGTACTAAACGTTAAACGGTTCGAAAACCGCGTTTTTTGAACCCGTAAACGTTTAAACGGTTCCAAACCGTTTAAACGTTTAAACGCGTTTAAACGGTTCAAACCGTTTAAACGTGCCCATGCCTAGTTATTATGTACTCTTGCTAATAGTTTTTCTTTCTGAAACAAACACCGCTGTTATGAATCAAAGTAAAACTAAGCCAAAAATAATACAATTATGTAGTTGGTAATAGTTGCACTAATGTATATGAATGCGGGCGACGTTGCTGTGATTGTTAGTCTGTGTTAGTATTAAGCAGGAAAGCGTATCATTGTAATAATAAATACATATGTAACAAAGTAAACATTCAATCCATAAGCAGAATTTACACTGAACGCGCCGCAAATTATAATGGAATCTTAAATGCACTGTACACAATTAAACAAAAGTTCGAGATCAGTTATGCAGAAATCACAATTTCCGCCGTTCTATACTTGTGCTATACCGCACTGGTACTTTCGCGTGGGGACTGCACCAAACATTAGACCAGCGTCAATCATCGCCCCTCCAATGGCGCCACCGCTCCCGGCGCTACCCGTGGAAAAATGACGCTTCGTGTGTTCTCGATGTCGATATATGCTAGAATTGGATCGACGTTGTTTGCGAATGACGGACTGTTTATGCAGTAGTTTGGGAGTTTGCTCCTTGGACGCGGGCTCTGATTTCTTAGTACAGGAACTGCCCATAATAGAGATACTGTAGTACAGTCATTGCGAAGCCACAGCTTTGTACTGTTCTGTAATAAAAAAAGTTTAATAGTAGAGTTGTAGACTTATCCTTATGAATGTAGAATCACTGATAACATGTAGCAGGAAGTTTATTTACATGGTCACTGATTTTATATTAAAACCCGGTTCAGACTTAATACTTATCCTTGTCTTCATCAGATGGCAAATTTGAGTCATATTTAAAGCAATCACGACGTAACTATTCACATATACATCTGCATAGGTGACCTCATACAAACCTACCTCACTATATTCGGTCATTAGTTTCGCAGTGACAACTGTTTTACTCAAAGTGAAACAACCATAAAATAAAGCTGGCTGACATACCAGTTTTCTTAGTGTACATATATTATATATTAATACTTAGTTCATAGGTAACGTCGGATGACTGTTTATTTTGAAAATAATGCTGAGCAAAAAAACAGGTAAAAATAAAAGAAACGGCATAAAGCCTGTAAAAAGTCAGCCGAAAGATGCTGCGAAAATGTTTGGCCAAGATGTAACAAGAAAGTTGAGGAAAATATCTAGAGGATTCCCAATGCAGGTTTCCGAGAGGGCTAAATTTAGAACGCTAGATTTAATTAGATGAGTCTGTTTAATTTGCGTAATGCGCCAGCTTTTTGCAGGGTTACTTTTTTGCGGTTTTCATTCGAGCTCTAACGCAAATCTCTATCGCGATGTTGCTTGCTTTCTTGTAAAACAATCTAGTAGCAAAACGTGTCTGCGCCCTTAGAGTTAATTCCGTCACTGAAATTCATTAACCAGGGTGCAAAATGTGCTCTCTTCGTTGAGTGTTGAGCATAGTTTCAGAAACTTAACACAATTCTTATCAACCCTATTATAAAGTCTAAATAACTGGTGTCTTGTTCAGAACGAACATCATATGAAAATGAATCCGTAGTTTGTATTTACTTCATCGATCAGTAAGAGGTGCGGAATGCTATAAATGGATTCCATAAAAACATTTGGTTAAAGTACATATGTTATCTATGCACTACACGTTATATTAATTTATGCAAAAAGAGTATTGTCTATGTTATGGCAAGATAATCACTTGAACTTGCTTATTGCCCTGTTCCTGTATTTGCCTGTTGCCACTAAAAAACTATACTTTGACAAAACAAACATGGTTGTTTTGTGCATTAGCCTATAGATGGAAATTTCTGGGTTTGATAAACTTTGGAGAGTTTCTTTTTGACGTAATTTCAGACAGTTTAAAGTTTACACTCTCACAGACACGCAACACAAAATGATTTTGTGTAAAAGTATTGTAAACAGGGGAAAGTGCTCACATGAAATAAGTGAGCGAAACTTTATACTCTCACAAAAAACAATACTAGTCGTGTCAGAGAACACTTATTTAGCTAAATTTTAAGTGATCTGAGACCCAACGGCCAACACATCAAACATATATAATAGTTTAATATTATAGGTATATAAATATATAACTATATATAATATAAATATAATATTTATATAATAATTTATTTACAGCAGGTTATATTCACTTGCAAAAGAGTTGTAAATCTTTGCATTTAAACAGAGGAAAGGAGTATATATTGTCACTAAAATTTGTCGAGCATTCGAAGATGCTAGGATAATAAAAACAGACAATAGGGGTCCAATTAAAGGGCTGACGATCATGCGAAAGTCGAACAATCGCAAACTAATGTAAACATTGGCTGCTTTGGAAAATTATAAATTTTTGTCGATTAATTGAAAGTCGAGCACTGAAAGTCGAGTGAATGAAAGTGCGCCATCGATCTCTAGATGAATAAAGGATGTATAGTTGCAAAGCAATCTATTAGCAATCGTTGTACATAACTCAATAATTTCAAGTTTAACACACAGTTTTGCAAAAGCTGTACAAAACTATCACATGAACAAGAACTACAAATAGTTTATATAGGCTAAAGCAGACTTTGCCCTCAGAAGCCCTTCGTCTACTGACATCACGTTCAAAAATCTTTTGTTTGAGTCAGAATAATTTTTAGAAGTATATAGCACAAAAATTGGGCGCTGCATTTCTATTAATAAATGTTTTACTATGTAATAATATAAAATATGCAACTAGGAGTGCTGAGTGTAAGTGCTGTTTTAATGACTAAATTGAAAGCAGAAAATTATTCTCAGTGATAGCCTCTGAGAAAAATGCTTGAAAAAAGCCAGGCACAGTAATAGGCATGCTGAACCTAGTAAACACTAAACAGACCATTGCTTAAAATCACTTGCAGATACTTAATTAAGAAGAAAGCTTCATTTCCCGTTATATAATATGCAAGGCATCAAAACAAAATAGATATTATGTTAAGGACCTACTTCAGTCAATCTACATTGAAGTCAGAAAGTATTTGTGATAAAAGCTGATTCTTCATACATTTAATATATAAGCCTGTACTTGCATTAAAGTGTTAAAAACTCAAATCACGACTGTTATTGAGTGTGGAAAGAGTTATGTTTAATCGTCCTACACCATGGAAGCATGCCTTTTAATCGCCTTTTATCCGTTTAGTGTTTGGGCATAGCAGTTGAATTTGGAAAAAAACGAAATAATGAGCAGAAACAGATGAGTCTGGATAATTTGCCTAATAAGCTTCGCCAAAAAACTTTGGTCCAGCAAAAAACAGGGCATAAATCATTTACCGCACGCAACTTCTTAAGAGGTAGTGCGTCCTCCGGTTTGACTCTGCTGTGGCGTGCAGCTGAGGACTTAAGCTAATAAAGGAATCCGAGAAAATAAATATTTATGGCATTTCGCCAAAGAAACCTTTCTTCATTTATACGGCTAAAGTAAGATGTGAATTTTAAGCTCACTCGGCTTTAGACAAAATGCAAATAAGACTGAAGCTTGATGCCTTTATATCGGTCATGCATGCTTTATGAGCTACTTTGTCAGTTTGCTGTCCAACTTCCCAGAGCTAATAACCCCGACAAGATACTAAGTTTTAAGTAGTTTGCATGTTTTACATTTTGGCGTAAGGTTGAACGCATGGGGTTCAAAAATGAACATGTATGTATGTCATTATCTAAAGACAATTTTCTTGTCTTGGAAAATTTCTTTCTTTTTATTTTCTTTCTTTATCAATTTCTTGCATTTCTTTTTTTTTATTTTTCTTGGTGAAACACGTCGGATTTCTTGAAAGACGAATGATTGATGAAACCTAGTGGAAAAGTTTTGAAGTACATACTATAGTTTGTGCGTGTACGTCTGAGCTATAGTATTCGCGGTTTGAGGTCAATATGGGTTAAAAGGTCACATATGTTGATTTGATGCTAGGCATCCAGCTACACTAACAGCTTTCCAGACAACTAATCTATAAAGTTACGTAAGGTTTGGCACCTGGAAACTTGGCTGTCCAAAAGTTCTTTCAGTTTCTTTCTTTTTATTTTTCTTGTGGAAGAAGAATTTATAAATTTCTTTCTTTTTCTTTTTCTTCAAGAAAATGCAAGACTTCTTTTTCTTGTGTTTTTCTTGTCTTTAAATAATGACTTAGCTGTACGTGAGTTTTGGTCTGACAGCGGCAGTCAATCCTTGTAGACCAATCATCGCAAATAGTTTAACTCTAATTTAAAATAGTTAGAGGTCTTACTTGAACTATAACTTTAACTTGAATTAAAACACCATTATTTTACCCTTAAACTACGTAAAGTTTTTGAAAAATACATTTATAAGTAATTAATTTTCGACTAGCTAAAATTAGCGGCAGACCCTTAGTTTAACTATAACTTTAACTCAAAGTGAAGCCTTGGGCTTGGGTTATACTGTACTTTACCTTTTACCTAATCTACCAATTTGTTGCACTTGCGATATTTTAGAGCATCAAAACCTAGCGGGCAGACGTTTCATTCTGTGCCTGTGAAATTCATGAGGATACCTTAGTTACCCGAATGAAACGAGCCGATGGCCGACTTACTAGTGGCGCCAATGACACCAGAAAGTAAGGCATCTAAATCAAGGTAACCAGCCAGTTCAAATGGTTCAAATCCTGGCTATGCACCTTACGGAGAATCTCAACAAGTCTGCGTTATTTTAAAAAATTTTCGGTTTCAAAAACTAGGCACAAAAAAGTTAACAAACGGGAAGCTGAAATAGAGTTTGGAAATTGGAGATTAATTTGAAGTGAGAAGATTACAATAAATAAAATAAAATACTTATAAAATACTATTAAAAAAGCCTAACCCCTGTATGGGAAAGCTGCCCCAATAAATGAAGTACAATCTCGGGTGCCGTAATTAATTTTTGGTGCGGCATATTGTCAGTAACTGAACATAGCGGAAGCCCTAATTGGTAAAAATGTTTAATCAGCAGCATTTAATTTGGAAACATTTTTGCCAACTACTATGGTATGCTCATTTGGGATTGCCCTTTAGTGACACAAGTTTATATATAAGGTCTGCGAACTCCCAAATGCAAACCCACAGGTTAGAACTTATGGCAAACAATTGGTTTCAATTAATAAATAAACGGTGATAATTTGAATAGTAACTTTCACTCTGAGTTTAGCACTTATTTTTTTATACATTTTCTACTAATCTAAAAGGACTCTGGCCACTGGTGACCGCTAATTCCTCGCTAATAATGAATTTGACACTGTAAGCATTTCAACCAGCCGGCTGCTATACTAGCTCTAGCACCTATACTCACAACATCTTTCCATGATTTATTCCATGTTCTAAGTCTTCTGCTAATGCACAATTTTTTGTGAATGCCCAACTTTGCTTTTATTGAATTATTACGGGTTGTTAGAGTTTTTGGCTGCCTCTTGGTCTTTTTTGTGGTAGGTCAGCTTTTTAAGGCCAGTTTACACGACCAAACTTGCACCAAACTTGCTCCAAACTGAAGGTTTGGTCCAAACTTGCACCAAACTTTGCATTCACACGACCAAACAATCACCAAACCAAACTGCCCCAAACTCAAAGCAAATTTGCACCAAACAGCCAATCAAAAGCCACCACAGCAACGAGCGCGCACTTAAACAATTAGTTCAAATTCGAGTTTTGTAAAAGCAAAGCACAATTTTTGTGTTTAACGTTATAACTGTGAGAATGATAGTTTATTCGGTTTACATTGTTGTTCATAACCATAACACACCATTCATACATACTTTAACACAAGGATCTGTTTTGTAAGCTCTTGTACCTACAATTCTATTGTCCTTGTACCAAGTTAGACGAAAATATTGGTGATTTTCAAAAATTTTGGCCCAAATTCAGGTAGACTATAAATTTGATCTGTAGAAATAAGTTGATATACCTTGAATCGTAGGGGGTCCCTCCACCGCTTAGGCTCATGCCTTCATTAGCCGATACTAATGCGCTTCTTTGCCTTCATAACTGATTTACACATATGTCACCCAAACACAAAACACAGTTTCACAAAAAAGTCGACAAAATTAAAAAGACGTGTTGTTCCCCACTGGTAACTGGTAAAATTGTGCACCAAATAATAGATCAAAAAAGCCTTGTGCTAATCAAACTGTGGCAGCAAATATAAATATACCAGGTCCTATGTCAACAATAATTCAGGAACTTTTAATGAGGCTGCGAAACAGGTTATATAGGCTGGTATGCTATAAAATACAGTAGGTTATATCAAAAATAACTTGCAAAAGAAGCAATTTATGCCTGAACATTAAAATATGAACCTACTTTTGTGTGATTATGAGCAAAAGTAATTTAAGTAGCACCAAAACAGAAACAATTTCCTGACAGCCTTTTGTGAGGCGAGTAAGCTCCAGCCATGCGTAAAATGATAGTAGTAATTAGTGTTTAGGTTCAGCAGATGCTTATGACTTTTTTGGCTATAATTTGTCGTGAGCTGGTTTTCAAAAGCGACCATTAAATGTTGGATAGAAAGAAGGATGCCCCAATTTAGAAAGAATGAAAGAAAGGGAGGCGCCGGGAATCGAACCCGGGCCGCCTGCTTCGAAGTCAAGCATGCTAACCACTACACCACAGCCCCCGAGTCTCATAGGCCCTAATTCTCATTTACAACATAAATGTCAAGGATTTTTTTGTGTACTTAGGTCCTAGATGTTTCCCGTGTAAAGCCTGATTAGGTGATTGAAGGAAACCTACACCAGGATTATATAGGTACGGATTACGCTAATTTGCTCCATAACAATTGGAGAGACAAGTTTTTATTTGCCGATTTATGGAACAAATGAAAATTTTTTCCAGTTCAATTTTAAATTTAAAAATATTTTTCAAAATGATCACTGTTTAAATCGTTACAAAGAATCTGACAAACCAGACAATGTCCAAATCAAAGTTGAGCCTATTTCTGAAACTATTTCAACGTTTTTGTTCCTTCTAGAGAAGGAACTATTGTTTTGAAACCAACGCTGCACAGTGTTAAACAGAGCTCTGCATGTTGGTCAACGCATATGATTAACGTGTAAAGTCAGCTTGGGTTGTCTTTGCCCTTTTTTTTGCAAAACACAAATTTTTGCAATTTTGCTGTTAATAATGGTCAATATAACTTTATTTATGCACTAAAATGTGCTTTTGTGGACGTTTTCTTATTTTTAAATTTTTTGAAATCGTAACTTAACAGACAATGCGCACGTGCTAATCACATGACTGTCTAGACTCAGTCATTCCTATCTGTTGAAACAATTTGAAACATTTAGAATAAATAATAAATAATAAAATTGTGGATCCAAATTTAACATTAAATGATTAATAATATATCTATTGTAATTAAATTAATTTAAGTAATGAAAGAAAAGAAATTGTTAGCTTCGTTCAGCGTCTAAATAAACATGTTCTCAGTAAGTTCCCTTGGTTGTAAGACAGCATAGCTGAGTGGTCTAAGGCGCTGTGTTCTAGGCTGGAACAGTTTGTGCGCTAGTTCGATTCCCAGAAAGTTTTTTTACTTGAGAGTATTTTTAGGTCAACTTGTTTGAGTTGCGAACAGAGATGCACGGGAGCAATCGGTGAGGGGGGGGTGCCCGAACCCTGGCGGAGAGGCGGGTGGCCTTGGTTTTGGTTTGATTTCTGGTGAAAGCCGGAAATGTTTTACATTTTTTCGATTCATACTAATTTTTGGGGCACTTTTTTGGCTGCGGCTGACTTTTTTTGTAATTTTTTGATCTTGTACTCGTTTTTGGCACACTTTTTCGGCAATCAGAGGGGGGTGGGGGTTGCAGGGGGGTGCCTGGTGTCTGAGGGGGGTTGCTGACTGCTGACCCCCTTGAGGGGGTCCCACTCACCCCCTCGTACCCACCTATGTGCATCTGTGGTTGCGAATTGATGTTGAATTGAGTCTGATGTGCTTTCAGTAGATGTTACTTTGCAAAAATTTTGTCAAAACAAAATAAGGATACGTTGCAGCATACTGATATGTGTTTGAACTTTGAAGATCCACTTGGCCAAGTGCGGTATCTCTTACTCAGCGAAGGAACCTTGCCCCTTTTGGGGCCTACTTGTTTCAATTGCACAAATAACTTGACTTAACGTTGCTGAAACAAGCAGAAAAAGTGACTAAATGGGTATTATAAATTACCTAACTTTTGGTTAAGTCAAACAATGTCCATGTAAGGCTTCACCTGGGAGAGCCTCCCTTACACCCCTATTCACACTTCCACTTACCTTTTAATAGTTCACAGTTATGAATACACGCTCAATATATTTTAACATTATATACGTACTTGCCATTTAATTTGTGTATGTACGCTTGGCACAGTTTACTGTAAAATAGCAGGCAGGATTATAGTCAGTCGGTGTGGTTGGTGTGTCTCTGTGCGGCGGCTAGTACTGCGCCCCTGTCTTCTATTATTTCCCTGTTTCTAAGCCAAAATGGCTTATTATAACCCGTCTTGTTTCCTTCATTAAAGGGGTACCTGAAAAAGTGAAAATTTTAGGTTCTCCGATTCGCTTCAAATTTGCATACAATGTAGCCCCAGGAAAGGCGCATCGCAGATGTAACAAACTGGAACCAATGCTTTTGCGAATTTGTCACTGGGGGCTCCAAAACATTCAATTTTACGTGTAAATCATAGGCGCAAAAAAAGTTTTTTGTGGTTGCAAAGCGTGTAGACTAGGTACGCCCCATTCCCGTCGGTATCCGGCAACCCCGGCCCGCACGGAAGACCCCGCTCATTATACCTGGAAGCCCCGCTGGCGGTTAGGTTAAGGCTAAGGGCGAGGGATGACTCTCCCCCAAAACTGAAACCTACCGTTTCCGCTTGGGCCATTCGTAGGTGCGGCAACGAGTCGCCTTGCATCCAGGATTAATTTTTACGTTACTAAAGGTTCGAAAGGTGCTAAAATAGCTGCAAAATATTATTAATATTCCATAAAGTGTGAATGAAAGTATGTATGTTATAATGCGAACCACGGGGCCCTTGGAATTTTGGCCTTGAAAGGCGAGGGCCAAGGCAGAATTGACCGCGCGCCCGAGCTCAAGTAGAACGCGATATAACGGGTGAAAACCGTGGCAAAGCGCCCTAACTCGCTCAGAATCTGCCCTAACTAGGTCCGGGGCTCAAACACGAATTACCCAACAAATAGCCACAAAGCCCTCCAAGGGCTACTACAGTCAAAAGCCGCTAAGAAGCCCTAAAAAGTCAAATTTAGAGGTTCAGAATTTTAGTTAGAAATTGAAAGTTTTATTTCACATAAAAATAACAAACAATTTATAACAAAAAAGAATAACAAAAATCTATCTTAACAAACATAAACCTAACTCAGGGGACCTAGCCCTAGTCCTCACTAGCGCGCACACCTACCTACCTATCCCCTGTTTAGACGTGAGCGCGCCTCCCCCTTCTTCTCGAAAATCGGCAACTGTGTGAGCCAGGTTACACATGAGTAGAATATATAAAATATCAATGCGGTCAATTTGAACTCGGGCTAAGTCCCCCTTTTCGAAATAATGCGCGGAATGTAAAACAAATTAAAATAAGAATTTTAAATATTAAATTTAAATGCTATTATTAACGTAAAAAGTATATTTTATAAAAATATGAATAAAAGCCTATTCACACGACACGTCATCACTCAAAAACGGGTAAGCCTACAATTTTGGTATATTAAATCGCTGGCAGCCTTTCTAATGTTATAAAAACTGTAGAGTATAGCGCAGAGCGCAATTTCATGCACGAATATTGCCAATTGAAAAGTGCATAAAATGCGTGACGTGACTGGCTTGTACGTGTGAATAGACAAATTTATACGCGTTTTGAAACTAATTTTGAAGTTCTCTCAGCGCGGAAAAGTCTACCCCTAGTAGGGGGAACCCTACTGATGCAACAGGTGCCCCCTTGCGCGGGCACGACGTCCCGGCGTGTCTAGTTAGGGCAGATTCTGAGCGAGTTAGGGTGCTTTGCCCCGGTTTTCACCCGTTATATCGCGTTCCACTTGGGCTCGGGCGCGCGGTCAATTCTGCCCTGGCCCTCGCCTTTCAAGGTCTAAATTCCAAGAGCCCCGTGGTTCGCGTTATAACATGTATTGCCAATGGAGTTTTTCATAAACTTTTAGCAAGATAAATAACGCATACGCGCTGGAGTTGGTCTATGTAGTTCAAGTGTTTTTTTTAAATCAAACAAATTTCGCTTGCGTTTCAAATAAAAATATTTTAATCATACATATATACAAATTACGACAGAAATCTATTGGCAAGAAGCGTCAATGTCCGGGCCGAAACGTAGGACCGTAGCCTAACTAATTTACACCGTAGCCTGGCCCGATTTATCGAAACAAAATGTTCGTCATCGAAAATGTTCGTCATCGAAAATGTTGGATTGATCGAAACATTTTCGATGACGAACATTTGTTTTTTCGATGACGAACATTTGCTTTTTCAACGGCGAGTTCGTCATCGAAAAAGCAAATGTTCGTCATCGAAAATGTTCGTCATCAAAAATGTTCGTCATCGAAAAAGCAAATGTTCGTCATCGAAAAAGCAAATGTTCGTCATCGAAAATGTTCATTATTGAAAATTTTCAGCGTTAGAAATTAGATCAGTCGTTCTAAGTCTAAAGTTTAGACTCTAAACATTCTGAATTAGAACATTTTCATTAAAGTCTAAATTCTCTAATAATAATAACTACGACTAACTACTTCCAATACTTTACTACTACCTAAGACTACCTAATACTACTAAAATTGAGGTACAATAAAGTATTGAATTTAGTGGTTCTGTCTGGTGCCAATAGATAATGGCAAACTCTCAAAGTTGAATATTATTTTGTTTCAACTTTTCCGCAACATTAACTAAAGTTTTGAAAAACTTTACATAAATCATTTTGAGGAAAGAGAACTAATTTAATAGTTCAGAAAAGCTGAAAAGCTGGTTATAATTTCACAGAGCTCGGTTCATATACTCGCCCTTGTCCTTGTCCCTATCATTTTGTCCTTGAGCAATTCCAAAATTACCTGGCCAGATAAGCCGATTTTTGGCATGAAGATATTTGACCTCAATTCCAGACCGAATACAAAATTCGTCTAAAACGCTTCCGTTAATGCTTCACAGCAGCTGACCGAAATGTGCCCTAGTCCTTCTTGTCCCTCTGTGTTCTCAAGGACTAGTATGAACCGGTCTTGAATTAAGTACGCCTGAACCAAATGCTTGAAACGGCCAGCCGACTCTCTTTGCAGTATGGTCGCAGATATCAGTTATTCAGTTAACAGCTATTAGGGTCGATTCATACTTCAGTAGGGCATACGGACAAAGCCTGTATGATCCGTTTTTTAATTCTTACTTTTTAAGGCAAACGCGCATAGCTTGGGCCTAAGTTGCGCTCATATTTTTGAACAGTATGCCCGGGAGTACACAATTTCTGACAGTATGTGAAGACGCACTGCTGTCAGAATGCTGTGTTACCTGGAGACTCACCACAAGGGCGGCCACGGGGTCGCGTCTTCCCAGCCAAGGTTCAGGTTCAGAACCAAGGTGGTCCAGGCTATTTAACCGTGTTAACTACTCACGCAAAAAGCAGAGGAGTACAGCGACTTGCGAATCTCCAGGCCTCCAGCAGAATAGTGGCGCGGATATGGACCGATGCACCGTCGGCCCAATGCATCTAACCCCCCTGAAATCAAGACACTACCGTGGCAGTGTGCTGAAACGAGGGGGGGTACCCCCCCCCCTGAAATCAAGACACCACCGAATTTGCGCTGGCAGTGTGCTGAAACGAGGGGGGGGTACCCCCCTGAAATCAAGACACTTCCCGGATTTGAGGGGGGGTCCCCCCCTGAAATCAAGACATGTCTTGATTCGAGGGGGGGGGTACCCCCCCCCCTGAAATCAAGACGTAAAAGCGCTATTTCGGCCGGAGCATCGTCCGGGCCGATTAGCTAGGATAGGGAAGAGTGTCATACTCTCCCCTATTATGTACTCTTGCTTTTACTAGGTATTTAAGCAGAGCATTTGAATTTGTAAAGTTTTTTGTTTGTACAAATTGACTTTCCAGTTACGGTGTGACGTTTAAGTCAGTAACCTGTGGGGTTTTTGAACGTTAAGTCTATATGAGCACTTATTTTAGAAGTACAGAATCAGGTCAGCTACGTATTTTATGTTAAAAAAATAGAGCAAATTTAAGAACAGAAGTTAAGATTTATTTTATTCTAATCAACGAAATGAAAGTCAAAATTGTGGATCTAACCTACAGTCGAATTTCATTAGGCTAATGTCAGTCTTTGAGTGAAAAAAATGTCAAGGATTACTGAATTATTGAAAGAATGATGAAATGAGAGAAATTTCACATTTTGCATGAAAAAGCATGAAAACGGTATTGACTTGGGCATACCTAATATTAGTGGTATTACCGCGTATACATAGCCTAGATATAGAAGCAATTTTAAAAGTACATTACATAGGTTAAACGAGATACAACTACATACAACTAACTTCAGCTTAAGGTGGGCTATCTGTTTAAGTGAAAAATGTAGGTTCTCCGATCCGCTTTAAATTTACATACAATGTAGCCCTGGTTGAGGCACATCGCAGATATAACAAACTGGAACCAATGCTGTTGCCGATTTTTTACTAGGGACTCCCGAAAATTTAATATTACGTGTAAATCATAGGCGCAAAAAAGTTTTTTGTGGTTGCGAAGCGTCCTTTTACCCGAAAGTTTTGTTAGTACGGACGAAGTTGATTTTTCCATGATTCGATAGCCCAACGTCATATCTCAAACTCTATGCTCCATTTTTTCCTGTTGGGCCACAGCCCAACAGGTCTTTAATTTTGATTCTGGTATCTTTAACACAGTTCTAGCGTTAAAGTGTTTATGTGCGGAGTGTGTTTTACACGTCTTCTATCGTAACTGTGCATCTGTCACACTAAAATGCCTTGCAGTTTCACTGTGTTGTTGACATCGGGGCTATTGTTGAGAAGGAAGTCGAAATGCAAGACTGCCAAAACGTGATCAACTTAGAATCGAACCTACGGCCTCATGGTTAGAAATCTATCAAACTAACCACTCGACCACACAGATCAGTAGAGTCCCGAGACTTCGCTAAAATTACATAAATAATTAATATGATATTATAAATAAGATATAAATTATCCTAAGCAAATTGATAACAATAAATATAATAATCAAGATACAACAGAAGTTATATAACACTGCACATGAATTCTTATTTGCAAAATCGTAATATTTAGCACTAATTCGTTCTTGAAAATTTTTGTAAAAGGTTGGCCCAGGTCCACAGCGTTTAAATACTGGTACCTAAAATTATTCAACGACAACTAAACGATCTTTCTGTGTGGTCGCCGTGGCGCAGAGTACTAGCGCATTGGTTTCTTAACCAAAAGTTTGCTGGATCAGCTCAGCCGTAACTTTTTTTAATTTTACGCAATATTCGCTAAGTCGATTAGCTGTTAACTATTTGCAGTAATAACTTATTTGACGTCTCGATCCCGTATTCATTGTGCACTTTGTACAAACTTTGTTAAAATGGTTGCTAAAGTAGTTTTTTCCGTTTTGTATGGAAGATAAATCAATTAAGTAAGTTAATGCTGTAGCTGGCCCAACAGGTTTACGATGGCCTATGGCCAATGTGCTTAAAATATATGCTTGATGCTTACTGAATGCTTTTGCCGCAGATTTGGCTTGTTAAAATTTTGCCCATGGCCTGAGCAGTGACGCCAAATATAAACTCACTCAAATTTGACGGGCCATTCATTCAATTCAGTAGCGTGACGGCTGCGTGTCTGCCTATCCGCAAGTACATAATCAATCAATAAATGATATTACTTGTGACAGTAATAAATATTGTTTTGCAGAACCGAAACAGAATCATAGCCACATATCTAGGCTACGGACTAAAAAAATCACACCTTAATTATGAATTACAGCACCACCAGATGACCTGAAGAAAAAACACTAAACGTTGTCTCTTAAGGCGTTCAACTGAACAGAACAGCATTTTTAATCAGACTGTTTTTGAAAGCATCGGCTGGATTATAGCTGACAGCAATAATAATAACTTGAATTGAAATGCTACTTTTATCAAAGTAATAACCTGGCATATTATAACAGGGTTTGCTGTCTTCATACAGTTCCCTCAGGGTGTATATGTACTGTTATATACCTAACTTGACATCGCATCAATAGTCTGAAAGCTACAACTATTGACCAGATTCGCAAGTGATTATTTACATACAACGGAAGCTGTTGTGAATTACTGCCCAATGATAAATTTGTGAACCCTGGTATAGGCCATTTCTTCCTGCAAACTAGAGCTTCTTATTTTAAGTGGGTATCGCACTGCAAGCCATTGACTGTTTTTTATGAAAACCTAAGTTTCCTACTACAAACCAGGGCTGATTTATTAAATTATTAAGCTACAAAGTAGTGAGTTATGATAAACAAACGACCAAAAATTGCTGACAAAAGTTACATCAAAAACCGCAAACGAAGGCCGTAATTTTTGGTCGACAGCCGCCAGAACCCACAGGTGTTCAATTTAGGGTAAGTTTCCCATGTATCACGGTTTTTTAGATGCCTCGGAGAAACGGCGATGCAACTATTGCCAATTATAATACACTAATTATTATAAAAATGCCCTTTCGCCAAGGGCAGCAGTTTGGGTAGAATAGGAAAGTGGGCTGATCTGTAGCGGAAAAATGCTAATAAGCTTGTTAAATGTACAGGACAAGTTTTGCAGCCGAATAGGGACACTTAGCTTGCTAAATGAAGCGGACAACACTTGCGTCAGAATAGCAGTCGCCCTGCGTCACGTTAGTGCTTTCTGCACCCTATTCGCGCGAATAATAAGAAAAAACATTTTGGAAACTTTTACTAGCACTCTACAGATATATACCGGTGGTACCTACTACATTTAAATTTCTCCATGCGCAATCTTTTTTGTTCTGTATATAGACATCTTTCCCAAAAATTACGAATGAGTAATGGCGTATTTCAACTTAACACATCATTATTATATAGACATTAACGACTAATATTCAATTTACATACGTAACAATAAAAATGATGGCGATCGATTGATTATTATGATACGGATGAACAATATTTTTTCTGGACATATATAGCTTGCCTACAAAACAACATCGAGAACCAATGAAGTACACGGGACTTTTCCGGCAACAGGCAGCTGATGATAATGGCTGTTTAATTCGCGCGAATAGGGTGCACAAAGCACTAAAGCCCTGTTTAACGTGTCGCAGGTGTCGTGTGCTATTCTGACGCAACTCTTGTCTGCTTCATTTAGCAAGCTGAGTTTTCCTATTCGGCTGCAAACTTGTCCCGGGTGTTTGACAAGCTTATTAGCATTTTTCCGCTATAGATTCCTATTCTACCCACACTGCTGCCCTTGGAGAAAGGGCATTTTTATAATAATCCTATTTCTTTTTTCGCTGCAGCCGTTTTACTTGACGACAGGAAAGCTGACACTTAAATTGTATATTTGTATAAAAATAAAACATTCCCAAAAGTGATAATCGCCATGTGTATGCTGTACTGTTATTTAGCTAGCCATTTTTTATTTAACTTAACTATTCGCTATTAACTACCAGCCTATTTATTTTAACTTAACTATTAACTTACTATTAAGTAGCCACTTATTTATTTTAACATTTAACTAGCCATTTTATTTTTTTATACTATTAACTAGCTCTTAAACTGAATAAAACTAGGCATTTAACTAGGTTCTCAAAACAGTGTCATTGTGAAGTATTGCTTGAATTTGGCACTGGTATCATTTCTATGGCGTAAAGTACGCATGATGTCTACGATTTTGACTGGATTAAAACTGTTGTGGCTAGAGATGCAGAGAGCACGGGAGATGTCAGTAAGAGGGGGTGTTTGTCCTACGGTGAAGAGGGAAGTTGTCAGTAATTGTGTTCGGTTTGTTTTTTCAGCAACACCCACAAATTTTGCCTTTTAACGAACTCGTTAGCCGCAACCGGAAATTTTTCGCTAACTCATTTTTGGGGCACTTTCGGCCATCAGAAGTAGGGTGGAGGGGTGAGAAGAGGGTGCCCGTGTCTGAGGACATTTACGGTAGTGTTGATTTAGCATATTTTAACTACAACTAAAATAAAGAGTTGCCCAGATTTTCGCTTCGCAAATTGTCTGCCACCTAACTAGTTTTAGTATGTGATACTAAAATTAAGCTAACTATAAGGGTCGAATCATAACTTCTGAACGGATATTGGGACTAACGGACAAACAGCAGAACGGCTGTTCAATTCATACTTTGTGTAGGCGCGTTTGTATGTAAGCTGTATGTCTGTTTATCCGTACTAAACGGTAACGTTGTGCGTATGTCCGGCAAAGTTGAATTCAGTTCTACTCTGTCGAAATTGTCAGGCATATAGAACTGACAAACGAACCTACGGCTCAAAAGTTTTAATTGCACCCTTGTCCGTATGCTCGTACAGCCGTATGTCCGTACGTCCCAATGGCCGATTGTCCTAAAAAGTATAAATTAAAAAAACGGACGAAAAGTCCTTTGTCTGGTTGTGCGAATGCCTTATTGTGTTTGTGCGAATGCCTTATTGAAGTATAAATCATCCCTAACTAATGTTTGACAGAAAAGGTTGCGCCACTTTTCCTTATTCTAGCTAATCGGCCTGAACGATGCTTCGGTCGAACTAACCCACGTCTTGTACACGAGAGGGATACCTCTTGTCTAATCTAGACACATTCCTGATTTCTGATTTGAGGGGGTTCCGCTTCTTGAAATGTTTTGACACGGGGGTGATCGGCGAGGTGGGGGTGCCTGGCCCCCGGCAGGAGGGTGGTGGTCCCTGGTTTTGGTTTTTTTACGGCACCAGTTGGAGAAATGTTGCAGTTTTTTTGTTATTTTGTTGCAAAAATGTTGCAAGCTCAAGTTTTGGCACTCTGGCCGCATTCGAAACTTATGCATAGCAGTTATTAGATTTCTTACTAATTTTTGGGACACTTTTTTGGCCATCTGAAGAGGTGGTGGCCGATGTCCGAAGGGGTACCCCTCTACTCCTTATCTACCGATATGCATCTATGGTCGGCTTAGTGAGAATCTCAATAGTATCTGAAAATTCAAAATGAGAAAGAAACCGCCGTGATCAACACTATTCATATAAACTATCTTGTGAGAGACAAAGAAGTAAGCACAAGGCCCTTCTTAGTCCAACCAGAGATAGATTCCGACCCGACCCAACCCAACTTCTCGTCAAGCTGCTATACAAGCTCACAAACACAAAAGTTTCTTGTTAATTTTTTGTTATCAGCTTTTAGTGATTTGTTTGTGATAGGCTCCGCGAATGTCCAGTCTATGAGTTATTAGTCCATTAGTTTGAAAATGTATACCCCAAGTTTTGACCCAAACTGACCCGCTCAACCTGCAGATCGACAAATCTCAATCCGACTCGATCCGACCCGATTGCGAATTCTAGTCGCAACAGGAAAAACAAACAGTTGTAATAGTGACAAAATTGCAGCCAACGCGCCCATAAATAATATTTGCACCAAAAGTATAGACGTGACAGTGATAAACACGATACTAAAAGCACACACGCACACAGACACAGCTGAATCTGCCGGCTAGTTAAATTCTAATTAAAATTGCTAGTTTAATTCCTAGTTAAAATATTTGAATCTTTTAACTTAACTAGAATTTTAACTAGACGAATTTAACTATTAGCTATTAACTATTAACTAGTAAATTTTGGGTAGTTAAATAATTTAACTATTAACTAGAATTCTAGCTAATTACCAGTAGTATGCTGCACTACCTACTTATTTCTACAAAGCCACTAACAGCATATACACACAATATTGACCTGTTCGTTTTTGTCATTATTTTGGGTTAATACATTAATTTTGGTCAAAGTGACGTTTTATTCGTGTTCGGCAACTCAAATTAACCTTTTCCTCATTTTTTCAAAAAATTGAAAATATTCAAAAATTTGGTCTAATTGACCATTCTGGCACTTTGCCAGGGGTACCAAAGTGGACTAGTGCACACCACGCGTATCAAACAATATCAACGGACACCCCCGAGCCTATGTATATATTAAGATGCACCGAAAACACAGACGAGACGTTATCCATAGACGCGTTATACATTGAGAAAATCATTTTCAACGTTATCACAGGGGGCGCACCAGTTGTGGCTACTACGTAAACCTGAAAGCAAAACCAATACCACGCTGTAATGCCCAATGTATGGGATTATATTCGAATACAAGACGACAGACCTCCAACTATAACCGTTTTGGCTGCACTGCCCATAGGCAGCCTACACCTTTAATACACGTGAGTTACCTTCTGACCCCCCTCCCCAGGCGTAAAGTCACACGATCGACTCCAAAAGAGGAGATGCACTACAACCGCACTACACTACCATGCATGCAAGAGATCAGACTTGGGCCGTTTGCGTAACTTCTGAAAAGCCGGCTCGAGTTTATTTTTGACAGTCATTTTTCGAGGCCCAAAAAAGGTTTTTCCCTCCTCCCAGCAGAGCCAAAACCGCAAAAGCTTGGAACAAAATCTTTATGATGCCTGTATTGCCGATCAAAACAAATATGAAAAACATAAAAAAAGTGCCTCGCCAAGTAGGATTTCTTGAGTTATGGCGCCGGGAAAAAAGGACGGAAAAATCCGAGTTTGCGGGAGACGATTTTTCATATCTCAAGTAATACCAAACTGATTTGCCTGAAATTTGCCTAGTATGTAGCCCTTCCCCAGGCACGTGCACACACTAAATCAGAACCAGTTTGCTTTTTTTAGATTTTTTAGATATTAAAAAAACTAGTTTTGAAATTCTGCAATGTGGAGTGTCGTTCCTATTCTAGGGTTAGGCGCTATCGCGCCTACCCTGATTAGTCTAAAATAGTCGGCAACAGCTGTGGCGATTTTCAGAACATATTTCCGACTAGACTATTTCGCCGCGGCTATTTTGGCGATTTTCACATGGTCAAGTTTTGAGTGGAGAATCGTGGCTATAGCTGGGCTACGGCTATTTTTGAAATCAAGAGAGACCTTTAAGAAGTGGCGATTCGGCTATAGCCGTAATAGCCGCTTCAAATATGTACACTGTTTAGCTGCAAGCTTCGGCAATTTTATTACTTGTGCCACATATATTGCTCGCCGCAACTATTTTGGCGGTTTTCATATAGCCTATTTTTACAAGGAATTGCTGGATTTTCCAGCAATATCTCGGCTATTGCTATTTTTTGGAGGTTGTAGGACAACACAAAAGAATCGGCTATTAGCGCTGTAGCCGTGTTTTGAGTAGGACCTGCCGGATTCTCCGGCTATATCTCGGCTATAGCTATAGCCAGTTCTTGAAAGTCAGTTCTAAAAAAACCGGCTATAGCAGCTGCCACCGTTGGCTATTTTGCCGATTCCCAAGACTAAGAAAATAATAAGTGCAAATTCAGGACGGCTTAGTGGAATCAAACCACCAATCTTACGTTTACCAAGCGAACGCTTTGTGACTAAGCCACCGAGTTATCTGGAATATTGACACTAACCGCAGGTTTAGAACGAATGACGAAAACTTACGTCAATGGGAGATAATAATAATAATAAAGTTATATATACATAAAAAATTATTGAAAAAAGAAAAAGGGGGACACAGCCCGTGGCCAAAAATAATTGTTCACACGTAGTGACTAGGTATGATCTTACTTCGCCTGTAACTTTGTTAGCAAAACAGTCAAAAGTGTAATGTGTTCGTGTTCCTGCATCTTGTGCGTGTGTGCCAGCTGAGCATATGTACGCGCGCATGCGTACGTATGCCCTGCTCATTTGCATATTTTGCTGTGCAGGCTGACACCTGCTTGTCCAGACGATGTCTGTTTTGTATTTTGTCTACAATTTGGTGGTAGACTGGTAGTTTTTCGATTGCAAGTCGATTCTTTAACTGTACGAAATTTGCTCTTGCGCCCTTTTTGTGGGCTTGATTTCTGGTGCCCAGTTCGGGCTTTGTTTTTGTGAGGCCCTTTGGGTTTTGTTTATTTTGCATTCGTGCAGCCAAACTGGCTCTTGTATTTTGCGGGTTTAATAAACCCTTTTTTTTATCTATTCTGTATCTTGAACTTGAACTTTTTTTTGCTAGTCTATTGTTATGAACTGTGTCGATATTATGCTTGCTCATGGTGACTGCACTCTTTCCATAGCGACGGGAAAGTTGCTTAATTATTGATTACGGAGAAATACTCGTGGGCCACTTAGTATACATTCCACTTCGCTTTTCGGTCGGCCCAAATTTTTACCACACGGTTGGACTTCTAACGAATAGGTTGGGCGTTCGATTCTGACAGGCCACATTACTTTTTTCAATCGGTAACCTAGATGCTAGAGCACCGATTTCAGCCGGCAATAACCGCGCTATAGCCGGATAATTCAGCAATTCCTAGTCAAAACACGGCTATAGCGCTAATAGCCGACTCCTGAGGCGTTGTCCTGCAGCTATTTATAGCCGGATAATCCGGCGATTACTAGTCAAAACACGGCTATAGCGCTATTAGCCGATTCCTGAGGCGTTGTCCTATAACCTTCCAAAAACTACATGGCCGGGCTATAGCCGAAGAATTTGGCGATTCCTGCTCAAAACACGGTTATAGCGCTAATAGCCGATGCGCGTTGTACCCCTTCTATACTTCTACATATATATCCTTATTTACGTAACCTTTTGGTTAAAGCAAAGACACTGTTATTAGCTGAATACAGGGGGGGGAGGGAGGAATGGTTTGACTGACAATTTTACTGTCTGTGTGCAAGCACTAAATAAGCAATGGATCTGTAAGCTGGGAGGCAGTAGAGTGGTTCCTATAGCAGTTTTACTATCTCTGGCGTGAGCGTAGATGGCCATTTTGCTCAATGAAGCTAGAAGGTAATGTGCAACACATAGTCTACAAGGACAGCTAGGGGTTAAATGCAGCTGGCCGCTATATCCGTCTGAGTGGGATATAATAAATTGGGATACATGGGAATGTGACCCAATTTAGTCTTTATCTATAACAAACTTCTACAATTAAAATAAAACACGATACATTGTATGAATTCTATATGTGTTTTATACCTTCACGTACTTGACTTTTACTGAGTGCGATTTTTGTTCCCTTCTTCGAATGTTTTTGTCTGTGTATCTATCGTATATATATATAAATATTTTGATATATATATATATATATATATATATATATATATATATATATATATATATATATATATATATATATATATATATATATATATCAAAATATTTGTCTAAAAAAACAAGTCTGAAAGTTCTAGACGGAAAAGTAGGAACACATAGCTGAAGACTTTAAAAATAGAATTTCTATTTATTCAATTAAAAGTAACCCAGGCTCTGAATGCAAAAAGCTTTGTTTGGTAACCGTGTGCTACATATGTTACTACAAATGCGTAATTCAGACTTTCAGCACGACCAATCAAACAAAACGTAAAGGAAGATATTTTACATACTGGACAAAGCTTTTCCTTTAACTCGTCTTACGAAAACGCGAGTTACAAATAATTTGCATGTTATTTTTACGCGGCCCTCTCTGGGACCGCGTAGGCGGCCGCGTATATACTATAATCAGACTTTCTGAAACCTATGTTTTTTCGAGTAGGTCAATCTTCCAATGCTAATTAACACTGGAAGGGCAGGTAGGTCGATCAGTTACCGTATTCTAGCGCCTGCAGTGCACAATGAGTGAGGATGTTAAACTTTCAAAAAGTAACTGCCGGAGTGGGCTCAAACCACCAAACTTCTGATTACAAGTCGGACACTCTACCAACTAATGTTTCATGCATAAGGCGGCCGTCAGAGGTTTACGTGGTAGCCTTTCTACTTTTTTTACATTTGCCTAATGTGAGAAGCACGAAAGTCTGGATACGTACTGTTTGACTTTTGCTCTCGTTGAGCACAAGAATTCTATAAGGATGTCTTCATTTTCGCCAATTTTGTTCAGGTTGGTGGGAAACTGAGTGACGAGACGAGTAGGAATTTAATTCTTGAATTCAGAGATATATTATTTTTATCTTAGTGTTGGACTAAGGTATTATATTTCTAGTCCGAACTTCCCTATTAAGGCGCAAAAGTGACTTACTCAACAGTGCAGTCATTTAAATACTCAACAGTTTATGCAAATTGACTCGTAGGTCTACGATTTATGTTAATTAGTCTAATATGTTTTGGTTATCGCTGTTATGCAAATGAGCTGCATGATTGATTCTTGATACTTTGATACTTGATACTGGATACTTGATACTTGATACATGATTGATACTTTTGTACGTTTAGTTAACAAAACAACGTTATTTTTAATTCCATTTTAAAATGACATCTTGCAGTATCTGCTTTTTATGTCAAAATTGCACTATAATTTTAACTTTTTCAGTGAAATTGCTGAATTGCTCGTCATATTGCTACAGCCAATATTGATAGCGACTTGCCATTTGCTGTGCCAACGAAAGGAAACACTACGTGATAAAGGACTCTCAATTTCGATTGATCCGCTTCGAACTTTTCATCTTTTTGAACTGTATTGTGCACCCAAGAAGGCCGTTCTCCAACTTAGGAAGCCGTCGAAATTCTGTACGATATGCCCAATCAGTGCGAATTCGAAACTCTCACCATCGTCACTAGCACAAACGATGTGGCCAAATTTTACAGCAAATTGTTCCGCACTATTTTCCCAAAGGATCCTTGCATTTGTATAGTTTGTGTCGTGCCCCCCTCCGTCACGATTTGTATCGCGAAAAAGTTTGGCCGAGCCATCACGTCATCTGGCAATCCAATCTGGTGAGCCACACGAGACCGCGTTTGCCCGATTGCCCAATCCCGCTTCAAAGGCGACCGTTTGTTTGCTCAACGACTGCTATAACCTGAAACCGAGTTTAGTCTTGTGCACCCTGCGAGAAATTATCCGACTCGTCCCGCAGTTTCGGCTCTGGATGATTCATACCCCTCCACAATAGATTGTAACGCTTGACATATTGACTACATAACTCAATCTATTATTTTTTGCTGTTTAATTTGTAATTCCAATAGACCTTCCATTTCCGTTTTATTCATGTTTTTTATGTATTAGAAAACACAAATGTTATAATTACCAAGAATTTGAGTGCTAGCAATACGAGTAATTCACAGATATTGGGGAGGAAATGATGAACAGTTATTTGGTGTTAGTTACGCTGTATTTGTTGTTATCAATTTCCATGCATTGTGTTTCAATTTGTGTTCTCATCTACTGTAATTGTAATGTCACTGTTTGCTTCCGAGAGTTTTATCCACGGCAAGCTTCCGTTAGCAACTGCTTGTTGCCAAAACTTTTGCAAACTTTTGCCGCCACTTTCAGCACTATCTTTCCCTCATCAGAATTACTTCTATTTAACCATTTAAAATTGTTACAAAATTCAGTCTTCCAAAATCTTTCGCCTAGTTTGGTTGCCACTAACCCTTTAGCCTTGATCTGGCTTCTGTAACTATGCTAATGATAGCTGTCAGACTAGAATACTATCTGCAGTGAATTACAACTATACAGCGTCTTGTCAGTGCATTCCTACAGTAGGAAAAAAGCTTTACGGTCAACGCCAAATTACACATTACAAATTTGCTATCTTGAAACATCTAATTTGTCTTTTTCAAAACGTGCTGTAATTTTTTGCGTGTTGGTGAGAAATATAAATAAAAATTTTAAAAAAAAGTGCTGTTAAGTGTAATTAAAAGTAATGACGTAATCAATTGCCACAGTAGTTGATACTATAAAGTACAAGATGAAACAGACTCTGTATTTTTGATGTTTTATTTTGTTCAAAAAAACGTCAACTAAATCTGACTTTAAACAAGTAATCTCATCGAAATCTCAAGCGAATAAATGAACTGGACTCATTTGATCGTTATTGATCAGTTGATTTTTTCAACGTTAAAGAAACAGTCGTAACAAATTTTCAGTCCTGTTAATTGGTTTAACCGCTAAACCAAGTAACGAGGTCAAAAAATTAGAGCATTGTACTGAAAGGTATGTAGCAACAGTTTGACATGTATTGGAAAGCATACATAAAAACGGTTGGTTGCGTTAGAAACAATTTATTTTTGATAGTACATGTAATAAAATGCGATAAATAATAATGCATTTAAACAGTGAAAAAGCAATAGTCAGGTATTATTTTCGTCAGCGGCAAAGCACAGCTGTTAAACTTTTCAAGTGTTTCTTTTTACGCGGCGGCCTCAGCCGCCGCGTATACACAACGTTAAGGCAGTGCCTGTAACACAGGAAAATGTCAGGTCCTGCCTTATCGTTGCTTGTTACGTATGCACACACCACAGCAGCGTGTGCAAATTATTACTGCAGCAAGGAAAACCGGTTTTGGTCACTGCTGCTGCATTATTGATCATTATTATTGATCATTACTGTCATACACATTCAGGGTGCAGACAGTCACGCTTGGATGTTGACGAGCAGTCTGGCTTTCATAGTTACTTTTGTATGCGCAATACATTACGATACGCATAAATATTGGAACTTTATTGCACAAGTTGACCGAAAATCGAAAGACCTAGAATATAGAAAAACTAAATCACTGACGAAAGTTGAATAAATATTGAAAAACACGAAATAGAAAGACTAAATTACGAGGTTTGAAAAAAATTGAAAGATTAGGAAGACACATAGAAAGACTCGACTAATTTCAGAAAAAATTGAGCAAAAATGACTGACTTTGGTATTGTTTAGAAAGAAATTTTGAGATTGATTGCACGCGGTTCTATTCATCAAGGAAGCTTTTGTTCTCGTGGAAAATATTATGGTCAACAGTGCTCGGCTAATTCATTTTGCGTTATTCTTTTTGCTACTTTTAAACAGCCCTTCTTTTCTTATGACTGGGAGATGATTCAGACGGTTTTTTTGGGACAAACTTTTTTAAACAGTATGCAACGAGCTATTTCAAACAGAAACCAAGTTTTTAATGCATAGTGAAATCCCAATACACGGCTGGTTTTGTATTAGTGGTCAAAATGCGATTGAGTTTGATGCAAAATTTTTGCGAAAGTTTTGGAGCTATTGGTTTGATGTCTATTTAGAAAACTTGGCTGAAAATACATACTCATTACGTTACGTACCATCGGATGCAATACTGTCACGTTAATAAAAGCAGATTGGAGATTGCTTTAAGAAACGCCGCGTCTACCTGTTCCATTGGAACAGTATACTATATTACTTTGGAATTCATACATAGTTTGAGTATTTAAGCCTCAACTTTACAAAAGTGAGTCTGATACTAAAACTGGCTACTCGGCAGACGTAGTTGTTCCAGTCGTCATCGCAATGCCAACAAATTTTTATGCTGCTTTTTGCAGCGTACTTTGTGCGCGTTTTGATATATTGTTAATATACTTATCGATATCGATAATATATTATATATCCCTTTTTTATGTATAATAGCAATTAATTGTTTCTGTTTGTAAATTTTTCAAGTTACAGGTTCAATTTATCGGCTTCAATCGCCATTTGCCGGTAAGCATAAACTGAAAACTGGTCATAGGTTTGTTTGAAGGGCAATAAAATATGTAATGATAAGTGACTATGATGAGTGACTATGATCTAATTGCCACTGTTTCTATTTTGACTTGAGTACATTGCTAACTGGTCGTATTAGTACTATTATGAATGGCTTGTTGTACTACTAGAAATCTTGTTTGTTTGAAATGCTTGCTTAGTGTTGCTTCTTTGGCGTTTATTTGTACATTCGTATCAATAAATACTGATGTTTTGTTGCTCATATTCAGTTGTACACTAAATTATTGATCGTATCCGTTTGAGACGCATTTTGGTATACTGGAAGCATGAAATAAATTTTTTGCACTGGCGTTTGTTTGAGAATACAAACCCTCACTTTTGAAATGTGGGAGGGTTTTTGTGTGCACAGGTCACCAGCAAAATTAACAGTGACAAATGTAGACCAAATTGGGAAGACGCCGAAATGTCGGAGCACCTATGGCATAAATATCCTGTCGTGTTTAACTTTAGTAGAATCCAACCTGGCCTTACGCGATACCAAAAACACAATTTTGTCAGGCAGATGGACGCAATGACAAAAACAGCAGCACCGCCGGCAACACCAAAAATCCTACAAACAACTGCAATAAGCGGGCGACCTGAGCTTGCCAGAAACTCGGGGAGGGGTGCAAACATGATCCATAATCTATGGTCAGGAGTACATATCACATTAGCATGATTTTTTGTCGGGTGGGGTGTGTTAATGTCATGTGTCAATCTGTATGACCAGCGGGTTCTGTAGTCTCCCTTTACCTGCAGTCAAGGGGGTATTGTGTTATTCAGTTTGGTGATACATAAAAATGAAGCCCCAAGCTTAGTCATCACCGTTATTTGCTTTTATTTTGCTCACAGAATTATTGCTTCACGCATGCTTTAGTACTGATAATAATAATTTAGTAGTAATAATAATCAGTGATATGAATATGAATATCAATGATGAATATCTCGTGCTTCATACGTAATTGTTACCCTTCACACAATTGTAACAACTCATACCGTGCCAACAAGCAGTTTTACGAAAATTGAATGTTTGTTAAATGACATTGCAAACACATGATGAAGGTCACGAATGTTTTTAAAATACTTTAGGTTAAATTACAAAGGCAAATTTTTCTAGAAAACATTCACGCAACATCTATTATTCCTTTTTGTTATTCGCGTGAAAAAACCTATGTTCATATGTAACACCTGCAGTTATCTTAAATCTAGTATATTATTTAAGTTGAAATTCTAAATAAATACAGTTCATTAAACTCACTAGACAACACATACTCGGTTGCACTCTAAAAATATTGAGCTTATCCGTTTTAGACTAATTTGTAGCATACTGGTAACACTTTTTTTTGCACTGGCGTCTGTTAGGAAATATAAACCCTCACTTTTGAAGAGCAAGAGGGTTTGTATTTTTAAACAGCCCCGCGAAACTCACAGGTAAATTTAGCAGTGACGAATGAAAACTAAATTCGAAAGACATAAGTTTGTGGGAGCACTTATGGCGTCAATGCCCTACCTTATTTTGCTTCAGAATCCAATCGGGCCTTACGGGATATCCAAAAGAGCTTACAATTTTTTCGGGCAAATGGAAGCAACGACACAAACAGCAGCACCGCCGGCAACAGCAATAATCTTACAACAAGTACGTCTTGTGAGTAGATTTTTGACTGATTTTGTTGCGACATGCGTATGTACAGTGCCGACGATATTCTTCGAATATAAAACGCGGCACAAAAATTTGTGAGCTGCAACTTGCTTTTAAAATACTTATGGAAGTGTTTTAAGCTTTAACATACTCTTCGCATTATGCACTCTTGGTACTTGGTAGTAGAGAAAAAACCGCCATTCGATAGAAAATTAATGGTGAGCAGATCATACCTTGATCATACCGATCATATCATCAAATTGTAATGGAACCATAAAAAATGCATGTAAAATGTAAAAAAACATGAAAATGCTATGTTTGAATGAAAAAGTAAAATTTTCTGAGTGCCTCGTGAACCATCAGTTTCGTTGCGTCATGAAAACTGATCCCAAATTTGCGCTTTATCGTAATCTTGTTTAAAATAGAAGCTTATTTCACATGTACTATTGTTGCAAAAACTGTTCGTTATAGCAAACCAAACAAAACACAGCGTTCTAGCCACAGCTTAGACACAGCGTTTTATGTTCAAATGTCAGCTGTCAAAATAGTTCAGCAGTTGACGATGTAACCGCAGTTAATTGGCATGCATGGTCGTCTCACGGGTGGCATACCAATAGGCTTCTGCACCGGTATTCATAAAAGTGTAAGCTCGGCTTTTTATCCGAGCTTTGAGCAAGCCCGGCTTAAAATCTCGGCTTTTCGTATTCATAAAACCAAGCTCGGCTTTTTATCCAGGCTTTTTGGTATTCATAAAAGCTGAGATAAAAACCGGGCTTATGGTATTCATAAAAATCAAGCTCGGATTATAATCCCGGCTTCCACACATATTTTATTGATTTTTTCATTAAGACTAAAAAGCTCGGATAAAAAGCCAGGCTTGAACAAGCCTGGGTTTAACAAAAAGCTCGGATAAAAATCCAAGCTTGCGCATAAGCCTAGCTTTTTATCCCGGCTTTTTCAAGCCAGACTTATGGCTAAAAAGCCGAGCTTTTTATCCCGACTTTTATGAATACCGGCCCTGAACTTCAAACTGTCCTGATTTCGACATGTTGATATACGATCTATGAAACATCGTAGCTATAGGTTTTGTCATTATGCTGTGTAAAACATTATTCGTCAGCACAGCACTTGACTACTTTCTTGACAGACACGTTCAAGCCCTTGCGTAACTAATGCGAGTGTGATTAGCAGCATACCTATTCCCTACACTTTACGCTCAAATTCGAAGTAACACACACGCACACACAAATAACGTATTAACGGGACCTACCGATTGTTACAGTGCAACTATACACATAAAGCAAGCATACGTGTTATATGAGCTTTTGTACTATAGTATATACGCGGCGGCTGAGGCCGCCGCGTAAAAACAACTGCAATAGGCAGCTGACCTGAGCTGGCCGGGGAGGGGTACAAACATAAGCCATAATCTATGCTAAGGGTTGTCACATTAGCATGATGTGTCGTCTGGAAGGGTGTGTTCATTGCAGCATATCTGGACTAAGACAAGGCGGTTCCCTAACTGCAAATTGTATTATGCTGCTGTATTCTACCTTTTGCTGCAATTATGGGGGTGTTGTGTTATTCAGATGATGATACATAACAAGTTCTTCTGCTGAGTGAGCAGTGGTTACATTATGAGGCCTGAGTGTCAATATTCCAGAGGAAATATTAAACGCGGCCATTAATGGTGGACAAAACAATTTTAAAATTCCTATTTCTGTACACATTTACTGCTGATTAGCGCCAAAGCTTCTCCTCAAATATAAAAAATTTGTGTGTAAACACGCTTTGAAGTAAATAGAAAATTTATTGAAGCAAAATTATTTTAATTTAATTTTCAAAATGATTTGAACGGTCTCACCGAGATTTGAACTCGTGTAACTAGATTCCGAATCCAGCGTGTTAACCACTACACTACGAGACCACTGACGCAAAAACGTTAAGTTGAACTAATGTTGAGCTCCCCAAGGTCCAAGCATGTAATGACCATTATGTACAAACTATCTCAAACAAAAAGATTGTTGATTTGTTAGTATCATGATAGTGATATGATAGTGTCGACGTCGATAACTTGTTTAGTAAATTGACTTATTCACTTCAATGCTTTTAATTAACTCAATGCTTGAAATTAATAATAAGTCGCAAATATGTAGTGCTGATATGCACTGATATCGGATAATAGAAACATTAAATTCATTTAAAAATTAGTTCATATTTTCTGGTTCACATAACATGCACGTTTTTTAATCATCCCTTGTTGCTGCTGTAACAGCTTGTTCATTACGTGTGATCCAAGACTACGAGTAATTTCAAGGATTCAACAGCCCGGTTGGCTCAGTTGGTAGCAGTACTGCACTACAGAGCATCTGATTAACGATCAGAATGTCGGTGGTTCGATTCCGCCCCGGAGCTGCACCTTTTATTTGCGCTTGTTCTGCATACATTCAAGACTGAGCTGCTGCTGTGAGCAGCGAGGTACCTACCCTTCTAGTGTTAATTAACACTAGAGTTTCGACCTACCCAGATTAACGTAGGAGTATCAAAATCTGAATGTAGTATATACGCGGCCCCTGGGGGCCGCGTAAAAATGAAGCTCCAAGCTTAGTCACCATCGTTACTTGATTATTTTTGCTCACATAATATTACCTCTTCAAGCATTCTTTAGCAATAATTTAGTAGTAATAATATATAGTCACCGCAGGGAATATAGTTGTGCGTAATTGTTACCCTTCACACAATTGTAAAAAGTCCTACCGTGCCAACAAGCAGTTTTACAAAAATCGAGTGTATAATAAGTGCCATTGCCAAAAGGTTGATGAAGGTTACGATTGTTTTTAAAACACTTCAGGTTCATTTACAAAGGCGAATTTTTCTAGAAAACTTCAACGCAGCATCTATTATTCTTTTTTGATCGCATGAAATTACCTATGTTCATGTGTAACACCTGCAGTTATCTTAAATCCAGCATATTTAAGTTGAAATTCTGAATAAATACAACTCATTAAACTCACCCGACAACACTTCTGTGCAATACAGTAGTCTTGTAGCGTTGATAACTGATGAAAAATTTCAAAATAATATATTACACTTTGTGCTGTATATGTAATAATAAAATATATTTAGTTATTTATTTAAGGAATAAACATAGACAACAGGCCTTAAGGGTGCTGTATACATTTGTAGAGTTAAAACTTCATTTATGTTTTACGCTCAATTATTCCTATTACCCGCTATTAATAAAAAGCATTCGTAATCGGTAATTTGCTTGAACGTGCTGCTTCATTTCTAGTAGACTTTCTCCTTCTTTCTTACTACTTAATTGTTTTGTAGTGGCTCCCAACACCTTCTGAACCCTTGGTTTTACAGCATGTTCCGCCATCACATGCCAATTGAGTCATTTGTGACCACCTAATAATGCTCCAAAGTAGCGGGAGATGCCGGATAGGTCAAAATATTTGTGTCGTGACCTCAAACCTCTGCCTTCAGAACTAATAGTTAGTTTTGAGGGCAAGCTGAACTAGCACTAGGAGTGACCGTATTTCAGGGCAACCCTCACAGCCTATTTGTCTAAAATAGGAGTATAACTAAATAAGATCTCTTGAGATAAAAGTCAAAGGTGACGGCAAAGGTCACCAGATACCAAGGATAAATATGATGATAAATATCATGAGTATATGAATGATAACATGGCTTAATTATTGTGAAATTTTGATAACAATGTCCCTTAATAACTGCTTTTTTGTACTAATTTTCGCTGTTTACTAAAATTTTTATGGGGGATGGCTCTTGATGAATGGGAATCATTTGCCAAACGGCACTCCTAGAGGCAGTTTTGGTTGCGCTCAAAACCATGTATTACTTTTGAGGACAAGCTAGGTTTGAGGGGGCATGACATAGACACAGGACTTGAATGAAGAGCGCCTGGTTTCGTCAACTCCTGTTTTCATGGTTCCAAATTGCGAGTCACAAAACGTCCTAGCGTGATAATTGCTCGTATTGTTATGCCGTGCGCCAATCTAAAAAATTGTTTAATAATACTGTAATAATATAATAATGTTTATTAATACCATTAATTAAATTTTTTGTTAATACCTTAGACAAAACAATTTTAGACAAATAGCAAAAGTAGCTATAAATAATTGTTCTGCAAAGCTGATTAAACCAATAAAACTAAGCTAAAGCTAGCATAGAGACTAATTAGCTGTAACTTAAAACTGTCAATTGCTGAAAGACTATACACATACATGCGTAAACAATTCTAAAGAACTATCATGCGCTGCCTTTTATTACTCAAGAGTGGTGCTACTGTTCTCAAAAAGGCAGAAATTCTGCGTTAAAGTAAACTTACTGCATCTGATTACTGTGCTTGGTGATGGAAATTTTATAAATTTAGGTGGGAAAAAGATTTACATCAAAGCTGAACTAAATGGTAGCGTCACTACCTCACTAACACATCAAAGTGGCGAAACACAGGCCACAGTCTAAGTAAAGAAACAGGTTTTGAAGGTATTGTACCACATTTACAGACTGCGGAAAACTTCATGGCACTGTGAACTTTCTCTGCACTTTTTTTTGACGTTGTCCAACCTTAATCCTAATCTTAAAATCTATTATTTTTCATTCTGAAACAGCTCCAGAACACAGCGATGTAGGACAAATAAAGAAAGCCTACTGCATAAAAATTGGCAGACTTGCCAAATCGGTCTACGTTAATTTGCGAGAAATTAGAGTTTCAGTAAAACAGCGTATCTCATGAACTACCCTTTCGTACAGCCATTTTTAAAACTAAACTGAACAATAAACAATTTTCTAAATTTAGCTTCTTTTCCATAAACAAATTTTTGCGGTATATACTTCGTATTTTTGCTGCCGCCGCCTCAGCGCTGGCAAGCCTTTATGCTGCTTTTTGTCAAAAGCTGGTCACCAAGCAGTTTGCATGATTTGCGTGTTTGAATTCTCGCTCGTAAGTTTATTGTCGTCAGTCCTTTTGCATAAGCGTTGTGTGTCGCTTGAAACTATTCTTGTGTGCTGTGTCCGGCTTTATGACCTTAGCTTTTGTCATATTGCACCTTGTTAAACAACGTTTCCGCTGTGTTTAGGCAGTATAATAAGTTTAGCAACGGAGATTTTTAATCCATAAATATACTTTCTTGCCCTTTTACTGATGTTTTAGCAAATAGTTGCACTAGATTACAAACATGGCGTCTGTAACATCATTAAATTTAACCGAAAAAAACTTATGGGAAATACGAATGGGTGCTGCAGTTGCGGGTTTTGCATGCGGTGTCCTGATGCTTTTGGCTTGCGTTTTTCATGGTCTGTTCATGTTCATGTTTTGCACCAATGACAAATTGCGCAAAAAAGAGACATGGATGCTTTTGGGTTGGTCATACTTCGACTTCTGGTTTGGTCTGGCAAATGGAACCTGGTCGGTCAATCACTGCTATATGTTACTCACGAACACTATCCTAGACAAAGTGCCAGTTTGGGTGTGCATGTGGCGTGGCATGGTGCCATGGATTGTAATGGCAGCAATCGGTGATGTAGCATTCAGTCTGTTGACGGCAACGGACCGATTTATTGCCATTTTCTGGTTTCAAACCTATTACCAAATGACCGACAAGTTTGCCAAGTATTCCACAGCCATTGTTGTGGTCCTCACTAAAGTATTGGTATTGGCGATGACTATACCATCCTATGTTGACTCAGAGCATTTGCATTCGATGATACCGGCAAATTGTCATATTCAGGATACATATAGATTAGACATGTTGAATCTGAACTACGTGCTTGTAATGACAGTTAATACCTTGTCCCAAGCGATGTATTTCGTGGATATCATTGCTTTGCGTTTCAAAACGTACAGCTTTACTAAAGATAATGCCAAGGCTAACGCATACAGGATGCAAGTCAAGACCACGAAAATGTTATTGTTGGTCAACTTGGTAACATTTCTGACTGTTTTCTTGCCCACTTTTATTCTGCTAATCATAAAATCGCAAGGCTACCGAATGGGAGAGTTTGCATACGGTTGGACGTACACTATTTTTGGTGTTAACTATTGCGTGAACCCGATGATTTTCATGTTCAAACAAAAGGAAGCTAGAGTAACGTTAAACGGCTACTGTAAATCTGTTAGTAAACTGCTACACTGCCAGATCAGACAAAGGAAAATCAGTCCTACTAAAGGATTTGCTAAAAATTCTGTTGTGGCCACAACTGGTTTTTATTGAACTTATTTACTCTGCTGAGAAAGCTAACTCACTAGTCACTAATTAACTTTATCTTTAGTTAATTACATTTCAACGCTGAACGATCAAGATAACAGACTGTGAAGTATTACATATTCATATTTGTGCATGTTTTTGTACATTGACAGCATTAGTGAATATTGGTGGTGATTTGTAATAAACTGTGACTAAAGTATTAAGTAAGTAAAAGTAAACAGGCACTAAAGTTTCCTAATTTAGTACATAAGTATTGTTTGACATACATGTTATATTTAAATTTACCACACATTTTTCTTAGCCAATGATACATAAAATTTTTCACAAATTTGTCTCTTAAAGTTAAATGCTACATAACTGATTTGCTGAAATCGCAGTCAATTAATCCAAGTAATTACTCGCATTAAAAAGCAGAAAAATTGCCTAAATCGTCCAAAAATCACTGCCATTGAGTATGTTAATGTTACGAAAAGCATCTATTGGTAAAACTGAACTAGTTTGAGAGACAGTATGGAAACTAAACGTTTTGGTAGGTACTGAGTCACTGAAATGATCAGTAAAATTGTGTGTCAAGCTTGCTTGACTTTTAATCTGGCCTGACACAAAAAATCGGGTACATAGCAAAATGGGACAGAATCACTGTCGGTGCCCATCGGATTAAACCAGCATCCAACTGCAGGTTTCTCCACTACGGCTTGCAAAATGACTAATATTTTTCTAAACCTTTCTTACAATCATGTACGAAAACCTGCGACTGTAAAATTTTTGGACATGTATATATGTAAAGTGCCATCTGTTATAAAACTGGTATCACAATTGTTTTACTAAAAAGTACTGGTTGTCTAACATAAGAGCATACATTCCACAATTATTACACGTTAGAACTGCAGCTTACTAAAATAATAACATACATAGCGACATGAAAATTTAAATGTCAAATAGAAACGACAATAGTACATTATTCGTAGGACTGGTTCACAAAAAACACATCCTTTAGATATCCCCGAGCTCTGTAATCTTTTCCCTTTCGAACGTAAAAAAATATTGCGCCAACAGCTAATGCAATTCCAATAAGAAGCATAAAAAATGCCATTCCGCCGACTAATCCTGAAACAGTTTGAATAGCATCTTTATTAGAAGTATATATTTGCAACTACATATATGTACTCAGTCATTATACCTCGTTTCATTTATTTCTTTTTGTAAAATTAATGACGCGAAACCTAAGCAGCAATCTGACTTAAAATAATTAGCAGATTCTGACTTAAAATGGTTTTTTATTCAAAATAAAAAACTTTATCAAACTAAAATATTTGGGTGGATTTCACAAAGGTGGTTTTACTAAACCATTGGTTTTACGTACGTGTTGCATGATTTGCACGTAATTTCATTACGAAATATCGAATGATTCGTTACAAATTTCGTAGATTTTCTTAAACCATTGGTTTAGCTCAGTTGAAATTTCAAACCTGCAGCACAGCAGGTCTCTGTTTTGCTGAAATTTCAACTGAGTTAAACTAATGGTTTAAGAAAATCTACGAAATTCGTAATGAATCATTCGATATTTCGTAATGAAATTACGTGCAAATCATGCAAAACGTACGTAAAACCAATGGTTTAGTAAAACCACCTTCGTGATTGCAAATTGCAACGGGACAAATTTTTCAGTCTGACTTGACCCAGCTACAGCACTTCGAACACTTAGAAATTTTGACATCGGTTTCCATTCTCCAGACTTAATAAAAGGTTTTAACAAGCACAAAACCATTGGACCAAACAA
>JASANF010015496.1:0-27779 GCA_030248245.1 Trissonchulus sp. WLG1_4 | reverse complement strand
AAAGAAGACACTTTTATGTGGGAAAATCAATATATCTGTTTACTATATCTGTGATTGGCCGTTCCCTGACACTTGGATTACAGCTAAAAGCTTTACGCTTAGGCACAGGCCCGGTCTTGGGATTGGATTAGACACCAGATACTTTGCTAGCTACAGTGTGAATTTTAGACGTGAGCATTCGCAGGAACTAGAATGACTTGAAAAAGAAAAGTTTGTAAGGAGACTTCCCAATGAAACGAAAATCCACTAAATTCACTCATTTTAAATTTTCACGCAAAAAGAACAGTCCATAGTTTATCTCGCTCTAAAACCTGATGATTTTTTTTGTAAGTAGATGAAAAATTGTATTGAATTACACTAACAACCTAATAGTAATAGTTCCACAACAGTTTCAAGTTTTACACGCAGACGCCACATATAACACACAGGTAATATCACAAAACAGGGAGGGTTTTTAAGATAACTCAGGAGTTTCACCAAAAAAGGTATATATACCGCAAAACATATAATAGTCACATGCGAAGACACTAAGATTACAGACCAAATTTAATGCAACCAATCAAACACTGAAGTACATTATAAAATTATGTAATGTGAATGGACATTGTACAACAACGATATTGTTTATACGCAATAAGTTTCATACCGTGTCGAATCCATAAGTTTTGTATTTTGTGAATGACATAGCCTAAGTCTGTGCGTGTGGCTTGAAGTAAACCCAATTAATTATATCACCATTAGGCCCGATCGCTTGAAAGGAAGAACTCAGTGTCAATTACAGACATAGCATGTACGTACATAATTTACAAAAAAAATCTAGTTAGATACTTTTATACACACAGATACTGAATACCCTACATTTAGGACTTTTTCACTCAGATGAAAAATATTCAGATTCGATAAACAATATTGTGTGCGAAAAACTGATCACATATTATAGATTGACGAAAAATTTCAGAACAATGTATTCAACAAAACAAAAGATCTATGAGTTGGCCAATATACATAAATAAGTTTAGTATATTTTCGGATTGTGGTTCAGCGAAAACAGATGGTTAAAGACAAATTCGACGGCGGTGATCATCAAACAGCTCTGAAATACACAAGCAGCTGATATTAAGCCTAAAATGTCAAACAGTGGATAAATAAAGTAGAGTAAATGAGTAAACTAGTAAATAAGTATATATAAGCAACAGTACACAATAGGATCCTATTACCTATTATGTACTCTTGGTATATATAAGTTAACTTCAAATGGAGTTAATCCTGCAAAACTAAATACAGAACTGAAACAAGATCAGTAAATTATAAAAGGCAGAAGTAACTTTCGAACTTCAACTTCAATTTTCATGTCAATGTCAACTTGAAAATGAAAATTTATTGGCCATGCGGCTCCATAAAGAAACTTTTTGGGGGCTGGGGTCGGAGCAACTTCGTCTCTAACTTTTGTTTTGCGAGTCATATATACACAGTACACACCTTTTTTGACTAAGTGGGCCAATTTGAAAAATTCTTGAAGGAATTAAGCACCTGTCTGTTGAGGTGGGTGGAGTCAAATTGTTTTATTGCCTTATGGGGGTGGGACGAAGCAGAAAGCTCCAAGCCTCCCATGCCCATGTAAGCACGTGACCGCACATTACAGACGCCTTTGAAAGTTCAAAGTTACTTAAATTAAGCAAAATAATAGCTTTTAAAACACTGCAATAAAATTTTCGGAAAGGCTAATAGATTCAAGCTAAAACTTGCTAAAAAAGTTTCTGACGAAAAAAACCCTAGAATAAGCGTATGTATTAAGTCAACAAAAATATTACCAACAAACTTAAACGTAACGCTACGATAATATGCTACCACTTGCTTGTGCGCTTAAGCTACTTTCTATCACAATTGTGCTCCGTGTAATACACCTGGTGGTTTGTATCCGTTGCTGCCAATTTTTGGAGACGATACGTTTTCACAACACCAACCTTGAATCAGCCAGACATGGTAGTGTGTTTGACAGCGGCTGGGGCTTGTTGATCGTGATGATGAAAGAACACCGGCTGGCTGGTGGCCACAAAAGTAGCCGCATTATTCGGCCCAACAGCGCCCTGGGCCGCAGCGCCACTAAGAAAAGTAGTTCCCAGATTTTGACCCCCGCCCACAAGTCCGGCACCCACAGCTGCTCCCTGCTGCAAACCCTGGGGCCCGAAAATACTGCTGGCACCAGCACTATTCATGGTTCCATGGGATAGCAACGGCGTCATTCCGTTAATCCAGGTGGTATCCGTGACCCCGCCCCCATGCGATGGGGCAGCCATCCCCCCTGACCCATCCGCCACGCCTCCTGCACTATCCCCCGCCCCAGCCACAGAGTTCCAGTATTGTTCAGTGGGCGAGACCGTATGTTGGCCGGGTGGCGGCTGCACAGCCTGGCCGGTGTAGCGAAAGAAGGGGTTTTTCAGGTCCAGAGAATTCCTGGACGTTCGCCCGTTGACCGTTAGCTCCAGCTCAACATCGTAGCTCTGGCGAGGATTCGCCTTCAGCCAAACCTGGCCCGTACAAACGTCTCCCTTGTGTCCCATCAGAGGCTCACGCAGCAGACATCTCACCTGATACCAGTGAGTTAGCGGTTCGGTAGGCGCCGTTGAAAGCCAGACAGACTCGGTGCTGCCAATGAAGACCACGTCAAACCAAAAGGCCAGCCCGTGTATGAAACCAGACTGCAGTATAGTGAAGCTGAGCGGTATATGAATGTTATACAAGTCCTCCTCAGCTGCCGTGCTGAAATCAATGCTGTAAACCTGGGTTCGCGAGAGACAGATGCGAATATCAAATGTGTCCACAATGGGCTGTCGAATGTATTCTGCCAGGGCTTTTTCGCGCAGTGACGTCAAATTGACACCGTGAAAGGCTGTTTGACACCAAAAATTGGCCTTCGAACATTGTTCGATATAAAGGGCTTCGTCAGAGAAGGGGGCAATATGCAAATCACCTCGGGTAGGAAACATACGACCAGCTGCGCCAGGCTTCAAAAACTTTCTGGCATGAATATAGGTTTCTAGCATTCGTTCATTCACCAGCATGTATCCCATGGGCTCTGAAATAATGGTATCCACTTGTTCAGGGATGTCAATTTCTTCAATTTTACCCGAAATCACAATTATACGATCCTTTAGATTGTTATTCTCGACTAAACTGGCGCAGTGTTCGGCCATAGATGAAGCTTCCACAGCGTAAACTCGCTTAGCACCGGCCTGAACGGCAAAAAAGGACAAAATACCCGACCCAGCGCCCACGTCAAGGACGATTTTGTCCCGGAAATCCGCTAAATTGGACAAAACAGCACGCTGATATGTGTACGTGCGTATATAGTCCTGCATCATGTTCTGCTGCTGTGAGAGATAGCCATAAAATTGAAAATATTGCACAGCAGATGATTCTTCAGTCCGTTCGTCAAAAATACTTCCGTCTGACTTCACAGCAGGTCCGTTTTCGGAAGTAGAGGCGACTAAGGCTGAATTATTATTCGAGCTGCTGGCGGACTTTGTTGTCAGGTGTTTCAGGAAAGTTTCTAGAATTTGCGCAGTGGCAAAGTGTAAAATAATCACGCGAGCTTCATGTTTCAGGGTCACGATCGTGCTAGATAGACTGGTGGCGCAAAGTCCCTTGAGTGGGAGTTTAGTTTGTTCACTGTTGCTGGCAGACAGCAGACTAATGCAGTCCCGATCTAGCTGAACAGTGATCGTCTCGGGAGAAGCGGGGCAAAAGGCGGGGCAGTGTTTTAAAAGCTATTATTTTGCTTAATTTAAGTAACTTTGAACTTTCAAAGGCGTCTGTAATGTGCGGTCACGTGCTTACATGGGCATGGGAGGCTTGGAGCTCCCTGCTTCGTCCCACCCCCATAAGGCAATAAAACAATTTGACTCCACCCACCTCAACAGACAGGTGCTTAATTCCTTCAAGAATTTTTCAAATTGGCCCACTTAGTCAAAAAAGGTGTGTACTGTGTATATATGACTCGCAAAACAAAAGTTAGAGACGAAGTTGCTCCGACCCCAGCCCCCAAAAAGTTTCTTTATGGAGCCGCATGGCCAATAAATTTTCATTTTCAAGTTGACATTGACATGAAAATTGAAGTTGAAGTTCGAAAGTTACTTCTGCCTTTTATAATTTACTGATCTTGTTTCAGTTCTGTATTTAGTTTTGCAGGATTAACTCCATTTGAAGTTAACTTATATATACCAAAAGTACGTAATAGGTAATAGGATCCTATTGTGTACTGTTGCTTATATATACTTATTTACTAGTTTACTCATTTACTCTACTTTATTTATCCACTGTTTGACATTTTAGGCTTAATATCAGCTGCTTGTGTATTTCAGAGCTGTTTGATGATCACCGCCGTCGAATTTGTCTTTAACCATCTGTTTTCGCTGAACCACAATCCGAAAATATACTAAACATATTTATGTATATTGGCCAACTCATAGATCTTTTGTTTTGTTGAATACATTGTTCTGAAATTCTTCGTCAATCTATAATATGTGATCAGTTTTTCGCACACAATATTGTTTATCGAATCTGAATATTTTTCATCTGAGTGAAAAAGTCCTAAATGTAGGGTATTCAGTATCTGTGTGTATAAAAGTATCTAACTAGATTTTTTTTGTAAATTATGTACGTACATGCTATGTCTGTAATTGACACTGAGTTCTTCCTTTCAAGCGATCGGGCCTAATGGTGATATAATTAATTGGGTTTACTTCAAGCCACACGCACAGACTTAGGCTATGTCATTCACAAAATACAAAACTTATGGATTCGACACGGTATGAAACTTTTTACTTATTGCGTATAAACAATATCGTTGTTGTACAATGTCCATTCACATTACATAATTTTATAATGTACTTCAGTGTTTGGTTGGTTGCATTAAATTTGGTCTGTAATCTTAGTGTCTTCGCATGTGACTATTATATGTTTTGCGGTTTATATACCTTTTTTGGTGAAACTCCTGAGTTATCTTAAAAACCCTCCCTGTTTTGTGATATTACCTGTGTGTTATATGTGGCGTCTGCGTGTAAAACTTGAAACTGTTGTGGAACTATTACTATTAGGTTGTTAGTGTAATTCAATACAATTTTTCATCTACTTACAAAAAAAATCGTTATCAGGTTTTAGAGCGAGATAAACTATGGACTGTTCTTTTTGCGTGAAAATTTAAAATGAGTGAATTTAGTGGATTTTCGTTTCATTGGGAAGTCTCCTTACAAACTTTTCTTTTTCAAGTCATTCTAGTTCCTGCGAATGCTCACGTCTAAAATTCACACTGTAGCTAGCAAAGTATCTGGTGTCTAATCCAATCCCAAGACCGGGCCTGTGCCTAAGCGTAAAGCTTTTAGCTGTAATCCAAGTGTCAGGGAACGGCCAATCACAGATATATTGATTTTCCCACATAAAAGTGTCTTCTTTGTACACCAGCGCAGTAGACTACGGTATAACTGTATTCGTTTACTGGTCGTACACTATTTTCAATTGACAAACATCATTGTATGAGCTATGAGGTGTTTTCAACGTGAAATTGTTTTCACGCTTTAAAATTGTAATCTTTTTTATTCAGCCTACATACCGTGTATGTTTTTACTGTGTTTTATGTAATTTTGTTTCTTCATTTGTCACAATTCATGATGGCATTCTGTAATTAATTACAACTGCAAGATGTATACATGCCTATATGGAGTTTTCGTGTGAAATATAACTTTCATTTTTACAATGTAGTTAAAAATATCGTTTATTTCTTTTTTTGGCATTTTTGTGCGTATATTGTTCGGTTTTAAAAATAGTTGCAGCCAATTCATGGTTGTGTAGCGTTTTTTTTATTTGTCTTATAGAAGTGTAGTAGCTCAGTAAGTATCAGTAAGATTTTGCTGGTCAAGCTTTCCCTTAAAATTTGCAATAGGATTTTAAACAAAAGAAGCATTTTCTTGGCCAAAAATCTAGATGTTGAAAGTCGTAGGAGTTTTATTAATTTGGTTGCAAAACATCAGCTACCGAGTCGGCTTACTATTTATTTATATATAATTTGTTTTCAAGGAAAATGTCCGTGTGAGCGTGACGGTGACCCTGTCACTATAATGATTGCAGCAAAGTTTAAAGATAAACGAAATTTAAAGCTTTGTTGGCTATAGATGTCCATAAATGAATTTCGTGTTGAGTGAAGCAACATAACATAAGCAATCTACTTCAAGCCCGATTCACACACTGCAGCGATTTTGCAAATTTTGTCTCGCATGCGAAGTTACTGTGTTTTACAGAGCTTTGGGAATCCACAAAATGCTTAGAACTAATGAAATACACAGTGCCTCGCAGCGAATATATACAATCCGGCATTTCATGCTTATGACAAAAGTAAGGCGTTTGCGGTACGGGCTGAAAACGTTGCGTCTGTAAAGCTTATTCAGTCTGATATTCTGCGAGATCACTGCAGCAACAAAATTGTAGCTTGTGGATCAGTGAATCTGCCTTCAGGAATTTCCTATTGTCTATGATGATAACATAGTCTCTTTTTCCAAATGCTCTTTTGAAGCCATTCTTCAACTGCTTTTAAAACTCGTTTTAGCAAAGGATTTATGGACTAATTAATATTTTTAATCTTAAATTTTGGGTGTAATTAATTTTTTTGCCAACTGAACGCATTTAGTACTTCATAACTGCTGTTGTCATTTAATAACGTACTGTAAAAGCTGTACCAATTCATACCTGTGTTTGTGTGCTCACTCAAAATGGAAAATGAAACAATGTCTGTTTCTTTCTTTCTGTCTGAAGTGTTTGTCTTGTGCTGTCATTCGCTAAACTTTAATTAGTACAAATTAAAACGCAGAATTCTCAAAATATTCAGGCACTATCTTACAGAGTGAAGACAGGAACCATAATTGGTGTTTTTTCTAATTGTCTGTTTGTTTCGTAGGATTTTTTGTTTTGTTGTCTTACCGATTTGGTGATTTTCGCACGTGTATTGTGGCTTACTGTGTTCTGTGTTGAATTTCTTCATTGTACTTAACTACGGTGACGGCGAAGTAATAATAAATACGAGACAACTTGTTAGCGTGTGTTTGTTAGCGTCACATAATATGTCGTAGTCGTCGTCACATAATATGACATGGAACCAATTTAGCTTTGAGCGTTAGCTTCGTAGATAGGAAAGCAGTTTTTCGGACTTGCTCAGGGCTAAGGATGTTTTCAGTTAACTGGTAACTGATTCCATTTCAGTTAAAGTTAAGCAGTTACAGTTAACTGATAACTGAACTGCTCTGATTTTCCAAAGCAGTTAAAAATTGATAACTGAACTGCACAATTTCTGAAGCAGTTATCTTAACTGTAACTGAACTGCTTCGATCGTGAAAAACCGACTGAAATCAGTTAACTGATTTTATTTTCAGTTATATGCAATAACTGAAAATAATTTTCAGTTAAGCGTAGAAACTGTTTTTGACTTTCAGTTTTCAAGCATAACTAAAAAGCGACTATTCAGTTCAGCTGTGGGAACATTTTACGTGCGTATTTGTATATTTACTCACATGTTTGTATATTTACTCAGGCGCATACAGATATTGTTTTTGTACACGCTGACATTTTCGATCAAGCCTAAGAGTCAATTGATTATTGGCTGTCGGCTTACAACAAAACACTGAAGTCCTCCTGCCATTAGCTTTCTCTTGTCCAATTTTCACCCTCCCTTAACAGCTTCCGTGGAAGTGTGGATTTCTCAGCGGCTTGGATTCACTGTCAGCCACATAAAACTGGGTGGTAAACGCTTAAAAAAAGAAGCAATATTATCCAATAACAAAGCTAGGTAATTTAATGTAAAAAAGTGAAATTGAGTTTTATCATTGTTTTGCGAAGATTTTGGTTTTAAAATTTAAAGAAATTTTATCGTACAACTACATATGTGTAGGCATTAATGCGTGCTACATTATATACCAATGCGTGCTACATTATATACCATTCAAATTTACTCTGGATTCAAAGCGGAGTCGAAGTCGTTTGATTCCAAAGTCAAAGTATAGATGGTGTAAGCTTTGACTACGAACCCAATCGACTACGAGTTCGCTATTACCCCGGAGGCTGTAGTAAGCATTTTGGCTGTACTGTTTTAACAGAATTTAGTAGACTGGCAGTAACTGTGTAGAAATGAAATCATATCTACTTGTGAATGTCGGAATAGCTGAACAAGAAATTAGCATTTTTAGAGAAATAACTGAAAATATTTTCAGTTAAAGTTATCAGTTACAGTTAAGTTAACTGTAACTGTACTGATTAAATTTTGGCGAAATTAACTGATAACTGAACTGATGTAATCTTCAGGTAATCAGTTAACTGATTAACTGAACTGATTAAGATTTTAATAACTGAAAACATCCCTACTCAGGGCCCGATTTAACGAAACAAAATGTACGTAGTAGATATTATTACCCGTAGTTTTCTTTTTATGTACTGGGAGTGAGTGGGATGTTCGAGGAGTGTCTTCCCATGTTAAAAAGACAAACAGGGAAATAAGTTTCTATAAAACGGGGTGTGTTAGTTAGTAAAGCGTGCAAAAATAAATTGTTAACTTATACTATCGATTAGAGTGCATTGCGACTTCTGCCATACCTAGCCCAAACACTGGCGGCTCATCAGTGGAGCAGTGTTGGGATAGTGATTTATTTAGGGGTACTTTTCGAAATAAAACTAAAATGAAAAAACGTTGAGTTTACGATATTTAAAATGGAAAAAAGGGGAATAAAAGTGGTTTCGCCGCCGGTCGCCTCAGACTAAGTGATGTTAGTTCCATGTCATGCAGAGATCAGAACAAACTTTTCCAAACACTAATTCCATTATGTGAGTTTATGTACTTGCAGACATTCTTGTTAGCGGTAGTAAGAAAAGTCCGTCTCAATCCACGAAACGAATAACCCTTATCTTTAAGTATATGAATTAGAGATTTAGTGTGTTGTAGAAAGGTTTGTGAGTTGCTACATGAATCTCAGGATAGTAAATGGCTTTGAAATGAAAGTTTTTCCGTTTATCCAATAAGTCCGTTTCGAATTCATTATTTTTAATATTAATATTTATATCCAGCACGTCTGCTACATATGGTGTAGAGTTAACAAGATTAAGTTCTAGACTACGAGGGTATATATCCTTATATAATGTATGAAAGATACCATCATCATTGAGAACCGTAATATCGTCGATGTATCTGTATACATGCTTTGATGCATTAAGAACATTGCGTTGTTTGTTAGACGTGACTTTTTTGATGTATTTAAACTCGTACCAAAATAAGACAATGTTAGCTAGAGCTGGTCCGCAACTGGTTCCCATCGGGATGCCAACTTTTTGTCTAAATATTTTGTTGCCAAGGCAGAAGTATGTATTGTCTATAAGCCATTTAACTAGTTCATAAAATTCATCTTGGTCAACTGTGTTGCAATCGTTTTTTGTTGTAAAGCATGCTTTGTACGAATTCAGTGTTAATCTTCTACTAAGGGTACCAAATGCAATCTTAATTACTCCTTTTATTGCTTCCATTATCTCAGTGTGTTGTAAGTTGGTATACAGCTGTGTAAAGTCAAATGTGTATATAACTACGTGCAGAGTTAGAATCTGACAAACCTTTTAGTTTATCCAGGATTGTTTTGTTGCTGTCTATTATGCAGTAAGGATTGCACCCTCCGTTACATTTACTCATAGTGTGGCAATAACTTTTCATGCGTTGCAATATCGTCCTAAGTGCGTTACCGATTCTAATGGAAGCTGGTTTATTCGTTGCATGCTGGCTTGCGATTATCGTTCTGAATTTAACTGGATGCTTGTGAAATTTAGGAATCAGCATTGCGTAAGGTAAATGATGTTTGTCTGGTGCAACGTTGATGTTAAAATGTGTGCTTTCATCTATCAGTCTTGTGATAATATCGTCGATGTTGCTATTGACTACCTCATATGTATTATTAGTACCATTGTTGTCCAGTTCAAACTCCTTAAGGAGTTGTTCTAAGTAGAATTTCTTACATATGAAGGCATAGTTTTGGGTCGCTTTGTCTACTGTAGTAATTACATATTTTGATTGTAGTCTTTTTAATTCACGGGTGGAGTACTTTGGTGCTTTGAACTTGATGGAATATGTGTGTTTTTGTTTTTTGGTTATATCATTAGTGAGAATATTCATAAACGTGTCGATTTAATCCTTGTATAAATGCATGAGATCTGGTTTTCTGCGTGAAATGTAATTGGGAAGGCTGTTATACGTTTCATGTTTGATTGCATCGCAATTAATTGCTTTAGGTAGTCGAAATTTGGTGCCTTTACTTAGGATTGTTTTCAACTGTGTGTCTTGTATTAGATCTAAGTTACCGGTAATAATATGTTTGTGATGTGAATCAGCTAAGGGGTTAGATGAGCAGTCACATTCTGTAATCGTTTCGTCAATTTTGCAGTTTTGAATAAATTGCTTGTAGTTAAAAGCTCTCATAGAGAAGGGCGGGTCGTAGCTGAATATAGGTAATGGACACATAAACTTGTCGTGGTCTTCAGGCCAGTTAATTTTCATATACGGATGATGAAAATAGCTAGAGATATTTAGAAAATCAAAACCCGGGTTATCATAGTATATAACCATTTTGGGTCGTCGTTTTTTGGTTATACGAATTTTATTCGGTTTTGTTCGTCGATGAAACATTTTTCAACTACATACGCCCTTTATTGTTTTAGAACGTCATTTTCAACGGCGAACATTTGCTTTTTCAACAACGAACATTTTTGTTTTCAACGACGAACATATGTGCTATAATTTAGTGTTATGTTCGTCGTTGAAAATGCTTCGATCAATCGAAAATTTTCAACGACGAACATTTTGTTTTGAGAAATTGGGCCCAGGTCTTTTCGTTTTCCCCGCTTCAGTCCACAGTCCTTGCTGTTTATTTTTATCAATCAATTTTTAAAGTTACGATGTTCGGTTTGACAACAACGGTTAAGGTAATTTCAAAGTTACTATGTTCGGTTTGCAGCAAAGCAACGGTTAAGACTTAAGTCGAGTTATGCTTATTTACCTCCGGACGGAGATTGGGACATATATACGCAGTACGGGACGGACGAACAGCAGTTTAATTCGTGCTTTTGTCCGTATGTATGCCCATTAGCCCTTAAGACCCGTTCAAAGGCACTTTTTCAGTAGAGCACACGGAAATTCGGCTATGAATCGCACATTTGCCTCTGAAGGTGTATGTCCTTACGTAACAAAATGTCCAAACCCGAACAGTAGAATCGAAAAACGGACGTAACGGGCTTTGTCCGTGCCTCCGTGGGCAACTATGTCGGTGTCACGGGGTAAATCATCCCCCCTAGAAAATCATCCAAGGGGATGAAATACCCCGGGGCAAATCATCCCCCCGGATAAAATACCCCGGGGCAAATCATCCCCCCCGATAAAATACCCCGGGGCAAATCATCCCCCCGGATAAAATACCCCAAACATAAACAGTCACGGGGGTAACGAACGCGTGTAAGCGAAATCGAAATAGCACTTTTTGTGCTATAGCGCTTTTTTTATGCGCTATATGCGCTATAAGCGCTATGGAATTTGCTATTTGCGCTATAGCGCTTTTTGGGGGTGCTATATGCGCTATTTGCGCTATATGCGCTATCGAAGGTGCTATATGCGCTATTTGCGCTATAGCGCTTTTTGGGGGTGCTATATGCGCTATTTGCGCTATATGCGCTATCGAAGGTGCTATATGCGCTATTTGCGCTATAGCGCTTTTTGGGGGTGCTATATGCGCTATTTGCGCTATATGCGCTACCGAAGGTGCTATATGCGCTATTTGCGCTATAGCGCTTTTTGGGGGTGCTATATGCGCTATTTGCGCTATATGCGCTATCGAAGGTGCTACATATATGCGCTATTTGCGCTATAGCGCTTTTTGGGAGTGCTATATGCGCTATTTGCGCTATAAGCGCTATCGACGGTGCTATATGTGCTATTTTTTTGGATATGGATGAAACTTCTACAGAAAAATGGCCAGGGGGGATTTGAACTACCCATTGCTAGATTGCTAGCTTAACGCTCTACCGACTCAGCTACGCTGGCCTATTGGTGTTTGTGTTAATTTCCCTTTAAATAGTGATGCTGATCTTGGATAGCGCTTATAGCACCTCAGGGTGCTATTTGCGCTATTTAGGCGCTATTTTGTGCTATTGGCTAACTTATTGAACAGTTTTGTACTTTTTAGCACGTATACGCTCCTTCCATAAACAAAAAGAATTTTAAAAGTATTTTAAAACTTTTGTTTGTGTTCTGGACGTCGATATAAAAAAATAGTGCATAAATAGCGCATATAGCACAACGATAGCGCATCAAAGTGCTATAAGCGCTTTTTTTCATAGGCTTAAAAAATAGCGCTTATAGCACCTGAGGGTGCTATTTGCGCTATTAAGGCGCTATTTTGTGCTATTGGCTAATTTATTGAAAACTTTTGTATTTTTTAGTAAGTATACGGTCCCTCAATAAATTAGAATAATTTTAAAATTATTTTTAAATTTTTGTTTGTGTTCTAGTCGACGATATAAAAAAATAGCGCATATAGCAAAACGATAGCGCATCAAAGTGCTATAAGCGCTATTTTTTTTCGTAGGCTTAAAAATAGCGCTTATTGCACCAGATGGTGCTATCTGCGCTATTTAGGCGCTTGGACGCTGCTTGGACTTGATTATTATTATCTTATTATGATTATTAACTCATTATTGCTTTAAACTATTTCTCGTTCTTTTCCTGCTTAACAAGTAAGTTATATATGTTTTTTGGTTATTTCCTTAAATAAATAAATTAGCCAATAGCACAAAATAACGCCTAGTTAGCGCAAATAGCACCCTCAGGTGCTATAAGCGCTATTTTTTAAGCCTATGAAAAAAATAGCGCTTATAGCACTTTGATGTGCTATCGTTTTGCTATATGCGCTATTTTTTAATATCCTCTATCAAAACACAAACTAAAAGTTTAAAAGAATTTTAAACATCTTAATTTTAATTGAGAGATCTTCTACGTACTAAAAAGTACAACAGTTTTCATTAAAATAGCCGATGGCACAAAATAGCGCCCAAATAGCGCGAATAGCACCCTCAGGTGCTATAAGCGCTATTTTTTAAGCCTATGAAGGGGGGGAGGGGGAAGGGGGGGTAGCGTATATAGCGCAAATAGCGGGGGGGTGGGGGGGCGTTTTTGAGCTAGAAACTATAGTTGCGCATATAGCGCAAATAGCGCCTAGGGGTGTGGGGGGGGTGGCGTTTTTGAGCTGGAAACTATAATAGCGCAAATAGCGCTAATAGCGCCTAGGGGTGGGGGGGGGGTAAAATCTCGTGCTCGTGCACGCTTACACGCGGCATCTACCGTCACGGGGTAAATCCTCCCCCTAATAAATCATCCCCCTTTACAAATGTGACATAGAAATCATCCGTCTAGCTATCCCAAACCAATTTTTGTGTATTGGATATGTTGGGCAACCGTGGGCTTGCAGTTTTTGTGTTTTAGTGCTTTTCCTTGTGCTTTAGTGCTGTCGAGGTTCATATGTACTTCGTGCTTTAGTGCTTTAGGCCCGGTTCACACAGACGTACTTTTTACTTTTTACTTTTAGGCCAAACGTAAAAATTTTCGTTCATACAGAACTTACTTTTTACTTTTGGCCTTAAGTAAAAGTCGAAACGCATTCTACTTTTACTTCTTACTTTTGCAATCTAGACAATCAGAATGCTTTAACAGAAGCTCCGCCTATTGAGCGTCATTTTTATTGGCTAGATTTTTATTGCTTTTTGACATACGACTGCGCTAAAGCCAGCCAATTGGATGCACCCTTCCTTTAGTAAAAAGTAAGCCTGTGTGAACAGTGAACACTACTGCAAAAGTAAAAAGTAAGCCTGTGTGAACAGTGAACACTACTGCAAAAGTAAAAAGTATAAAGTAATAAAAAGTAAAAAATAAGTCTATGTGAACCGGGCCTTAGCATTAGTCCTCTAGCACTTTGCGCTTTCTCGGTTCATACTTCATACTTCGTTGTGCTTTAGTTAGTGTTTAAGCACAAAAACGTGTCCTCTCGAGGTGCTTAGGAGTTAGGACTGGGGCTGGGCACGGTTACAAAATATAACTATCCGTGTCACGGTTAGTTTCGAGGGCTAGTAACGAGTAACCGCGTGCACACGCTAACTAACGGTTAATGGTATTATCAGCGTGTACACGCTAATTATCCGTGTAACCGTTTACACGCTAAGTAACCGTTTACACGGATACTAACCGTGTAAACGGTTACATGGTTGCTAAACGGTTGCGCAATTATCAAACGGTGATCACATGATGCCCCATATTATGAAACTGATCTTCAAAATGTTTCTCAGGAATCGCATATCTTTGCATTTATTTTTGTTCCTTCTAGAGAAGGAACTATTGTTTTGAAATCAACTCTGCGTAATGTAAAAGTAGCAGCCACATGTTGTTCAGCGCATATGATTAACATGTAAAATCAGTATGGGAACCGACAGCTCTTTTTCCTGTTGGGCCACAGCCCAACAGGTCTTTAATTTTGATTCTGGTATCTTTAACACAGTTCTAGCGTTAAAGTGTGTATGTGCGGAGTGTGTTTTACACATCTTCTATCGTAGCTATGCAACTGTCACACTAAAATGCCTTGTAGTTTCACTGTGTTGCTGAGATCGGGGCTGTTCTTGAGAAGTAATTCGAAATGCAAAAGACTGCCAGCAAAAGACTGCCAAAAAGTGACCAACTTAGAATCGAACATACGGCCTCATGATTAAGAATCTATCAAACTAACCACTCGACCACACAGATCAGTAGAGACCCCAGACTTCACTAAAAGTATATATAATTAATAGGATATTATTAATAGGAAATAAATTATCCTAAGCAAATCGGCAACAATAAATATACTAATAAGATCCAAAAACAGTTATATAACTCAGCACATGAATACGTATTTGCAAAATCATAAAATTTAGGACTAATTCGCTCTTGGAAAATTTTGTTAAAGGTTGGCCCAGGTCCACCCACAGCGTTAAAATACTGGTACCTAACATATTCAAAGACAACTAAACGATCTTTCTTTGTGGTCTCCGTGGCGCAGAGTACCAGCGCATTGGTTTCTTAACCAGCTGGATCGAGCCCAGTCGGAGATAACTTTTTTAAATTTTACGCAATATTCGCTAAGTCGATTATCTGTTAACTATTTGTAGCACTAACTTATTTTAAGTCTTGATCCCGTATCCATTGTGCACTTTGGTCAAATTTTGTTAAAATGGTTGCAAAAGAAGACGTTTGGTATGGAAGATAAATCAAGTAAATAAGTTAATGCTGTAGCTGGCCCAACAGGTTTACGATGGCCTCTGGCCAAAGTGCTTAAAAATCAATTTTTGATGCTTACTGAATTCTTTTGCCGCAGATTGGGCTTGTTTTCAAAGACAAGTCTTTTTTTACAAATTTTTATGAAATAATAGTCAACAACACTTTTGCACATACGTATATTAAGCTGTCATTTGCTAGAATTTCGTGATTTAAAATTTTATTGTATTGTAAATTTTCAGACTACAAACACATGCTAATCACGTGAAGGTCTAGACTGCTGTGTGTTTTCTTCCTTTCTTTCTACATACAGTTAGTAATAACCAAACATTGCTACTCATCGAAGTGGAGTGGTCGAGTGGTCAAAAGCGCTAGAAACGAAAGTTGTTACAGACTACCTACGTCACGGGTTCCACCCCCTCGTTGTTTTTTGCAAACTTTTGTCCGCAGAAACTGTTTTGTTTGACAGGACATTTCCTTGTCAAAATATGCAATAAGAAATTTTTGGCAACTAGGACATGTGTTTTCGACCAATTTGTTGAATTCAGCACCTAATTAACAACTAAAACTAAATCAAGTTCAAGTATTTACACAGGTTTAGTGCTTTCTATACATGGAAATACATAAAAACAAAAAGGTGACGCTGAAATATTTTGGGTAACATAAGCAGACTTTGCACTCAACGAAGGAACCTTGCCCCCCTTTGAGGCCTGCTTGTTTTTAATCCTACTGAGTACTGTCACACAACAATAGACGTACATGGGGGAGGTCTGAGGGGGGCAAGCCGCCCCCAGATTTGAGAGTTCGGAAGAAGCCGCCATACAGATTTGAGAATTCGGGACAAGCCCACTTCCTTGCTGCTGAAAACAAAGTGCCCAAAAGCTCAAAATTTGCCCAAATCGCTGTAAAATATATACTTCCCAGTATTTTAGTTTTGATCAGTTCCGATTTTTAGGCAAAAATTTGGAAATTTTGTGTTGTTAGTCCAACTCCCCAAAACGGCGGTTAGAAAACTTCTGGACAAGACAAGCCCTCTACGCTATTTAGCCCTACCTACCTATTGTTAATTGCGACACCAGCAGTCAACTTTGTGCGCATCTGATAGAGCGAATTTTGTAGTTTAGTACTAACTAGCCTTCAAAGAGTCAAGCCCACGGTTGCCCAACACATCCAATGTCCAATACACAAAAATTGCTTTGGGATAGCTAGACACTAGACAGATGATTCCTTTGTCAAATTTTTGTAAAGGGGGATGATTTACCCGTGACTGTGGTCCACTGGTGAAATTTATGTTTGGGGTATTTTATCCGAGGGGATGATTTGCCCCGGGGTATTTTATCCGGGGGGATGATTTGCCCCGGGGTATTTTATCCGGGGGGATGATTTGCCCCGGGGTATTTTATCCAGGGGGATGATTTGCCCCGGTGTATTTTATCCCCCCGGATGATTTTCTAGGGGGGATGATTTACCCCGTAACATTGGTCGATCTATACGATGCACGAATCGTTCATCACTTCCCTAATTTACAATACTGCAGCATTGCAAACCCTCCGTGAGTTCAACACCTATCTTGTGTGCAAAGCCAAGAAGAGTTCGGCTTCGGCACGATGATTTAGCATATCGCGCGTATTTGCACGCATGTACTATTGTATAAACTATAAACGTACTGAAAAAACTAATTTAACGAAACTATAGGTATATATATATTGTTCTTGATTTGATTCTTTACTTGATTTCAGTAGGAATTGCCTTGATTCTATTTACATCAGCAAAAATTGTAATTTGGTGCAACTACCCACCCCGCCCACTCTGCCGCGACCGCTGACAACACCAGTTTGGTCACAACAACAACACGAGTTTGGTATCAAACTTTATTTAGAAAAATGACACACGGGCCATATAAACAATTAAGATGAAAACAAAAACTATCAAGAAAACAACTACGACAAAACGCATCAAATTAACAACTATATGTGATTATTAAACAATAACAAAGATATTATTGGATTACAGCACGATTTTGGCAACTCTGATCAACGTTGTCCAACGACAATACAATGTTGAGCAAGCAAACTAAACTTACGGAAACTTTTTTTACAAAAGCATTAAAACGCGTTTTGGCTACAACTACATTAACAAACAAGGCATCTCCTTTTGGGCTTTACCCGTAACCGTCGCTGAAGCATTTCTTTACAGACTATTTCGTCAGAGTTTGTATATTACAATAGAACATATTTCGAAAAAGTTTCATACAACAAATTATGGCGTAACTAACTAAGATTACAAAGACATACATAATTTAGTTTATAGAAGAGTCTGCGACAGATGATACATAATTTAGTTTATAGAAGAGTCTGCGACAGATGATAAGCATACATACTTACGCGGGCTGTTGTGTACCAACATGACTGCCCTTAAACCTTTTTTACCACGCCTTCTCCAAGCGGCTAAAAACTATCCGGGTTTTAGAGAAAAAAATCTAGACAATTGAATTAAAAAACTAACAATAGCATCAAATTAATAAAAATGCTTCTAGTTTCGGAAAGGGCATGCCCGAATGAAGTTTTGTGCTACATAACGAGTCACCGCAGATTCATTATTCCTGAACTGTAGGAAGCTGTTTATATTATGTGCATCATGACTATCATACATGTAACGGGGTCAAAATTTTGGGGGGGCCTCTCCAGCCAAATTTTGGGGACCCTCCCCCCCGAGTCCTCGATTTTTGGGGGGGGGGTCCCCCCCCCATCATACATGTATGATGACTATGTAGCTAATAATTAACTTATGATGGGTGCGCTGCAGCATTGGGGCTCTTACAAATGTATGATGGAACCGGTAACTACGCTCTAAGTCAACATTTTATACGTGTCCAGAAATCTTGACATAATTCTAAAAAAGCGTGTGGTGACTAACCAGCCCTGTGACACAACTGCCTTCAACTCAAAACAGTAGTTCGCGCGGCAGTCATGCGACAAAATATGTGAGGTCACACGATGCTCAAAATGCTCAAAACAAATGAAAGGACATTAGAGCCAACTACATTGTAGTACAGCAACGGCACAATACAATACAGTATAGTAACATTCCACAATCTTACCTAGCTGTCGAGTTGCAAGTACGGTGTAGCTCCAGCCTCCACGACAAAAAATTAGAGTAGCATACGACTACAAGCTACCTGGACAAATTTCACGCTGATAAAAGACATGTTAATTATTCATCTGTCAGCGATATCATATTGCTAAACGAGAAACTTAACCTGTGACCCAAACAAGACTTACGTTTATAATGTACAGTCAGAAACTCTGAAAGATCACGACGTCTTTTCAGTTTATACTCTTTCATCAAAGTTTAAATAATTTAAACAGTCAAGTTTATAACAATGGTCGTCAATCACATTGTTTAGCTTGTTGAGCCTAGAAGAGTCATTGTTATCTCGTTTTCTCGTCTGAATCAGGGGAGTGATGTTTACCGCTGTCTTCCGATGCTTCTTTCTGCTTTCGGAATTCTTCTTTCTGTCTTTTCAATTCCAGCTCTTCGTCAATTCTTTGTTTAGCGCGTACAACCTAAAATCATTAATTCAAATGAAGGAAACGTAAAAAAACTTGACCTGCAACAATGGACATCTTTGGTGGAAAACTTTCGACATGGGAACAAGGGCGTACCTAGGGGTGGGGGGGGTTCAGGGGGTCTGAACCACCCCCTTTTGGCTAAGAAAAATTCAACAAGGGTCCACCCTTTGGTTTTTGCGGGTTCGCCGGAAAAAAATTCCGATACGTCTCCAATTCAACAAATTTGGCCCAAAAATCAAAATTTTCTCCACTTTTTTTCTGGGGGCTGCCGCCCCCAGACCCCTGCAACTTGGTAGCTTATTATGTTTCTTGTTATTGTCTTTTATAAACTCTATGTATGTGTGAGTGAGTATATAGGGTTCGCAGATACTCCTACTTTAATACAAGTATATAATACTTTATAGCACGATCGAGCCTGTTTTCATACATGTGAATGACCGCGTGCAGGAAACCCAGTGCGTAGCATTCGTGCCACGCACTCGGCGTTTTTTTCGCACAGCGTGCGTACAAATGCATGAGAACACGCTTGACCGAGCTACAAAGTATACTTGTGTAATACACTGTCTGATGTGACATTACCATTTTCTTTAATAGTTGTCGGAAAAAGTTTTTGATACGTCTGCACTCTCCAGTTTATACTATAAATCAAGCTCGGACTATAATCCCGGCTTCAGTGATTATTTGATTGATTCATGAATACCGAAAAGCTCGGATGAAATGCTGGTAGAGCTACATAGGCTTCAAGCCTGGATTGACAAAAAAGCTCGGATAAAAACCAAACGTGTGTGCAATCCGGGCTTTTTATCCAGTTTCAAGCCAAACTTACTGCCAAAAAGCCTAGCTTTTTATCCCGACTTTCATGAAGACCAGCCTTGGGCCGACACATTTTCAATGCAAATTTTATTTCAAAATTCTAAAAAAGCTTTAGCTTCTGGGGGCTGCAGCCCCCAAACCCCCGCATTCAGTCTGGTTTCTCGACAAGTGTTGTTTAAAATTTCATTTTCAATGCAAATGTTATTTAAAAATTCTAAAAAAGCTCCAGCATCTGGGGACTGCAGCCCCCAGACCCCCGCGTTCACTCTGGTTTCTCGACAAGTGATGCTTAAAATTTCATTTTCAATACAAAGTTTATTTCAAAATTTAAAAAAGCTCTAGCTTTTGGGGGCTGCCGCCCCCAGACCCCCGCAACCTCGATATATTTAGTAACTTCTATATTTCACTCACTAAAAACTAACTAAAACTAAAAATTTTGGCTGAACCCGCCCCTTTGAAATTTTCTGGGTACGCCCCTGCTGGGAGTTTTACATTACTACCAAACAGATCCAGTTTCACGCCACATGCCAAGTGTACCTTTGACTGTAAATAAAATGATCCGCCTTTTGATCTGTCATTGGCTTGAAAAAGATGGTCGTATCGCTTTTCAATTTCGGCTGGATCAAGACTAGCTTGAATATTAAGAATCTGAACGGCTTCCTGAAACAAGTGCCAGACCGTAGGACTGCCGTTGCCAGAAAATTACGTATTGCACAACATAACACAAACACAGTGCAGGTTTTGGAAAGAACCTGTTGCGACACAACACAATTATTATTGTAAAATATATATATGCTTTCATTATAACTGAACACTAAAGACTAATGTAGCAAAAAGCTAATATATAGTTGAATGCTTAATACAACTGTATGCTCCAATTACGAACTACAAGGGATTACTGAATTAGGTGACTGTGACAGTACTGTACCTGAAGTGTCATTCCATGTTTGTAGTTAGTGGCGGCCGCTTGTCGACTTGTCTGTCTATTGCCACTCCCACGACCCCGGGCCGCTGCCGCTTGACTAGCTAAACAAACAGTATTGTGATTAACGATAACGATACAACACGGTGCATCTTCGGCGGGGGGGAATTCAAACACATATTTTTGCAGTGTAAAAACACGTTTTTATAGGTTTTCGCATGCGCTGAGTTCATTTTTAGCAGTTTCCAAGCGAAAAAATGTTAATTTCAGCTTTTCCAAAAAAATCAAATTTTGTCGAAAATCTTAATTTTTCGTCATATCGGGGCTAATTCTCGCAAAATAAGACCAGCTCGCTAATTATATCAGTCAGAAATTTTCTAGGCATATATTAACACATAATAATATATTTTATTCAGCTTTCTTTGCTACGTATCTTGCTTATTCTGGCCAAAAAATGGTGATTTTTTTTCAATTATAAAATAGGCGAAATGAACTTATATATATACTTGAAATGAATTTAAAATTCAAACTTTTACACTTTTTTGTGCAGCAGATGGCTATTAAACATTTTCAACCAAAAAAATATCACATAAGGCATAAATACGGCGTTACAATAAATTCTAATGCCTCAAATCCTAGTTCACAACTTCCCTAATGCTGAGAGCCAAGCTCACGCTGACGGTCAATTTCGGTTTTAAAATTCAGCTTTATTTATTTTTCCACAGTAGCAAAAGTCCTTTTATTTGATGCAGGAAAGTAAGACTAATTTTTTGCTAACCCACACCGAAGTTTAATCGTGAGCACTAAGCCTCAGCCTAAGCACTAAGCCTAAGCCTGAGCTCTTGAGTCTAAGCGCTAAGCCTAAGCACTAAGCCTAAGCCTGAGGCCTGATTTGAAGGAAAAACCTGCTAAGAAGCATCAAAAATAAGTTTACCACACTAAAAAACCTCAACTAGCTTCATAATGTGAAAAATTTCGTAGATATAGCCCGATTTTTGTACGGAACCTTACTTGTGTTGTAACGCTTCAATCAGCCTGGTCCAGGTAACTTCAAAAAAACTTTTCAAATCCTAACCCGATTTACAAAATTTTTTCAGCATTTTGTAGCTTAGAAGTTGCTCTTTCAATGGTGGTAGCAGGTTTTTATTTCATGGAGTATTTTTGCCTAAATCCAATTTTGCGCAAAAATTTTCATGTAAAGTTTAATTTTTGGACAAAGTTGAATTTCAAGCTAAAGCTTACATCCTACAAACTTCTAACCTAGCCTATTCGAAAGAGCGTTCAATTTTGACCCCCCCTAGGTTTGGGGGATATAGGGGACTCCGGATCATTAGGCGAAAAAATGCAGTTTTTCCGACTTATTCCACCCCTACGGTTTTTAACAGCAATAATTTCACTGTAGATTTTTATTAAAAGGGGCGACATCTATTTTGGGGGCTAGAGATCAGACTGGGGGCTTGGCTGACGATGGGGGTTCTATATTTTTATTAAAAGATGGGGTAGGAAGCGTTTTAGGGCCAAAAATTTTTCCCCTCCCGCCGAAGATGCACCGTGTTGTATCGTTATCGTTAATCACAATACTGTTTGTTTAGCTAGTCAAGCGGCAGCGGCCCGGGGTCGTGGGAGTGGCAATAGACAGACAAGTCGACAAGCGGCCGCCACTAACTACAAACATGGAATGACACTTCAGGTACAGTACTGTCACAGTCACCTAATTCAGTAATCCCTTGTAGTTCGTAATTGGAGCATACAGTTGTATTAAGCATTCAACTATATATTAGCTTTTTGCTACATTAGTCTTTAGTGTTCAGTTATAATGAAAGCATATATATATTTTACAATAATAATTGTGTTGTGTCGCAACAGGTTCTTTCCAAAACCTGCACTGTGTTTGTGTTATGTTGTGCAATACGTAATTTTCTCGGCAACGGCAGTCCTCGGTCTGGCACTTGTTTCAGGAAGCCGTTCAGATTCTTAATATTCAAGCTAGTCTTGATCCAGCCGAAATTGAAAAGCGATACGACCATCTTTTTCAAGCCAATGACAGGTCAAAAGGCGGATCATTTTATTTACAGTCAAAGGTACACTTGGCATGTGGCGTGAAACTGGATCGTCGTGGTAGTAATGTAAAACTCCCAGCAGGGGCGTACCCAGAAAATTTCAAAGGGGCGGGTTCAGCCAAAATTTTTAGTTTTAGTTAGTTTTTATTGAGTGAAATATAGAAGTTACTAAATATATCGAGGTTGCGGGGGTCTGGGGGCGGCAGCCCCCAAAAGCTAGAGCTTTTTTAAATTTTGAAATAAACTTTGTATTGAAAATGAAATTTTAAGCATCACTTGTCGAGAAACCAGAGTGAACGCGGGGGTCTGGGGGCTGCAGACCCCAGATGCTGGAGCTTTTTTTAGAATTTTAAATAACATTTGCATTGAAAATGAAATTTTAAACAACACTTGTCGAGAAACCAGACTGAATGCGGGGGTTTGGGGGCTGCAGCCCCCAGAAGCTAAAGCTTTTTTAGAATTTTGAAATAAAATTTGCATTGAAAATGTGTCGGCCCAAGGCTGGTCTTCATGAAAGTCGGGGAATAAAAAGCTAGGCTTTTTGGCAGTAAGTTTGGCTTGAAACTGGATAAAAAGCCCGGATTGCACACACGTTTGGTTTTTATCCGACTTTTTTGTCAATCCAGGCTTGAAGCCTATGTAGCTCTACCAGCATTTCATCCGAGCTTTTCGGTATTCATGAATCAATCAAATAATCACTGAAGCCGGGATTATAGTCCGAGCTTGATTTATAGTATAAACTGGAGAGTGCAGACGTATCAAAAACTTTTTCCGACAATTGGCTTATGTACGGAGTTCAGTTACGTATTGCTCGCTTGTAAATCAAAAGAAACAAACATTCTCTTTCTTTTTTCTTTATGGCGGGAGGGGCTGTCCGTGACTCTGCTCCGCGACTTGGCCAATCTGATATCTGGCTGAATTTTTTTAATTTTCATGTCCTTATTGTGTGATGTCTGGCTTACAATCGGTGATTGATTCAAGATATTGGTAGATATTTGTAGTCTACTGTCTGGCGGTACTTATTTAACACAGTATAGCATTGGACTAGTTTCTCAGTGAACGTACAAGTTCAAAGCAAAAAGATCTCTTTTTGCAACCTATGAGCAAAACTGCTTTCGCGACACTACCCCCTTAAGGGGGTAGTGTCGCAAAAGCAGTTTTGCTCATAGGCTGCGAAATGAGAACTTTTTGCTTTGAAATTGTACGTTCACTGAGAAACTAGTGAAATGCCATATGGTGTCAAATAAATACTGCCAGACACTAGACTACCAATATCTACCAATATTTTTAACCAATCACCGTTTGTGAGCCAGACATCACACAATAGAGACATAAAAATTCAAGAAATCAAGCCAGATATCAGATTGGCCAGCTTGTGAAGTACATGTAATGTTTTGACGCACAATTTTTTGCCACAAATAAGAAAAATGAAAAATGAAGGTTCGTTTTTCTTTTGATTTCAAAATAAGTGTCTAAATTTTTTTACAATTTATCATTATTGCCGTGAGTGCTGTACAGGTTACGCACAGTTTCACAGTTCAAACAGGCATTACTCCACAACCACTCAAGCAATTTGCACTAAATTTTGTATGCATAAACTAGAGTATATGCGCTTTTACTTTGTGTAAAGAATCTAAACAAAAGTTTTTTAATTGTGACGAAATTATCGAATGTGAATAGGTTTTCAAAACGTCATTTTTCCGACTTTGCGACTTCACTGCTAACTATATGCTTCATCAATTTTTCTGAAACTTGGCAAAAATATTTGCCTTGAAACATATTTTTAGAAAATATAAATAACAATGACCTATCTTTCACTGAAAAAGTTTTATAGTCGCGCAAAGTCGACTGCTTTCGCGACACTACCCCCTTAAGGGGGTAATTGCGTTTTTAGGTGTTTTTTTAAACTACCATAACTGCACTTAACCTCAACAAAAACTAGAGCGGTCTTTTTTGCATTTTTTTACACCTTCTAGCTTTAAAAAAACTATATTTAAAAGCAGATTATCTTTTGCAATTTTACTGCTGCAATCATTTGAATACACCCCATCAGCGGTTTTTTTGACTAATTTTTGCGCCACAGTTATGAAACTCAAGATCAGCCAACAACTACTAAACTTTTTGCAGTTATGCACTGACATAATATCCCCACCCGTTTTTTTGATATAGTTGATAAGTCGTTTCTACGTTGAGAAAATGACATTTTCGTGCAAAAATCACGTAATTTGACTTTTCTCTAAAATTTTCAAAAGCCCATAACACCGACTCTACAAACTATTTTTAGAAAAGGAAAAAAACGGGTGGGGATATTTTTCCTAAAGATAATGTGGTTAAAGTTTCGAAGCCGTAGTCCGTTTTTAGCTTGAGTTCTGTGGGCGCAAAAATTACACTGAAATGTCAAAAACCACGAAAACGACATTAACCCCTTAAGGCATCGTCTAGGCTTAGTTGGCAGGATTCTCTAGGCTAAGCTGGCAGGATTTTTTCTGAAAATTTCGTTTTTTTATTGCCGAAGCCTGAGCCTAAGCCTAAGCCCGAACCTAAGCCTAAGCCCAAGTCTGATACTAAGCCTAAGCCTAAGCCCCATACTAAGCCTAAGCCCTAAGCCTAAGCCCAAGCCTAGATTAAGGTCAAGTTTGAATTTGGTCAAAAATTAGACGTTTCTGGCGAATTTGGCCAATTTTTCGGCAGGAACCCGGTTAAAAAGCTTTTGTTTTGATCCTAAAAAATTGCAAACAATAATTTGACACCATTTAGACACGATTAGAACGGAAAATACAAGGGCTTCGGCGAAAATTTGCGAAAACGTCCCTCACTGAGGGTTCAGATTGCGGGGGGGTCGTATCTCAAAAAATCTAAAAAATGAAATAGGGGTTCTTGAAGCAAAAATGCTTCCCCCAAGGTCAGTGGCGGATCCAGGGGGGGGGGCCGGGGGCCCCGGGCCACAGGAAAATTATTTCTAGAAAAAAACTAGAAAAAAACCAGAAAAAAACTAGAAAAAATTATCTAGTTTTTTTCTGGTTTTTTTCTAGTTTTTTTCTAATTCTTCCTGACGAATATCTGGTTTTTTTCTGGTTTTTTTCTGGTTTTTTTCTAATTTTTTCTAACTTTTTTCTGACTTTTTTCTGGTTTTTTTCTAACTGCCAGTCTCACGATCTAGTTTTTTTCTACTTTTTTTCTGGTTTTTTTCTGACCCTATAGAGAATGTTTTCTAGCTTTTTTCTGGTTTTTTTCTAACTTTTTTCTGGTTTTTTTCTAGTTTTTTTCCAGCAGTTTTCTACGTTTTTTCTGGCTTTTTTCTGGTTTTTTTCTAGTTCTTTCTGGTTTTTTTCTGATTTTTCACCAACCCTTTCTTGGACTTTCTCAATTTTTTCAGAGTGTTCCCTGATGATTTTCTTTATTGTTCAGCCACGTTAATGCTCTTTATATACGTTTTCTGAAACTGAATTCTAGTTGTTTTTTGAGGGTGTCTAGTTGTTTTAAGAACTGTTTCTAGTATGCTAGGTTTTTAATTTTTTTCCAGATTTTTTCTGTTTTTTTTTCTAGTTATTTTCTAACTTTTTTCTGTTTTTTTTTCTAGTTATTTTCTAACTTTTTTCTGGTTTTTATCTAGTTATTTTCTAACTTTTTTCTGGTTTTTTTCTAGTTATTTTCTAACTTTTTTCTGGTTTTTTTCTGGTTTTTTTCTAGTTATTTTCTAACTTTTTTCTGATATTTTTCTAGTTATTTTCTAACTTTTTTCTGGATTTTTTCTAGTTGAATGGTCTTACTGTGTACAGTCAAAGGGAATAAAAATTACAAACTCAGCAGCATAAATACACGTATATATGTACATATACAGACAAATGAATAAGTTGCAAAGCTGATAATAATTTTGGTTGTTCACTTATTAAGTTACAAAAACGGTTAAAATTTTGTGGTATATATACATATACAAGACGATTGAATGACTTCAGCCCAAATATGCATTTTCTTAGTATATATGTATAGTTAAATGCATTAACAATTCATTTTTTTGCGCGTATTAAGTTCTAAACGGTGGACAAACGCCGTCCGCGTCTACCATTCTTGTATTTAAGTGGTACACAGCAGCTAGGAGTCTCAATCTTTCGAAAAATGCCAAATTTTATTGAAACATCACCAAAACAGGTTTCGTAAGGCGTGTTGGGGTCAGTGGCATGTTTTGGGGGGGGGGGCTGGGTGGGCTGCAGCCCCCCCCTTAGCGGTTTGACCCCCCCCCCCCTTCGAGGGTCGCAGCCCCCCCCTTCCCGAAACTTCAAAAGCTGACAAAAGTGTTTCTGATACCTCCACAATTGACAAATTCTACCTTCAAAATTTAAAAAATCTCTAAGTTTTTTCCATTCTGTTAAAGTGTTTTCGGCTTAGATACCTTTTTTCTTTGTGCATGCCTATATATATGCCAGTTCTACTATCGTATTCAGTGTTTAATTGACTTTTTAATGTCTCACATGTTTGTATAGTTAGATAGGGTCAAAAAAGTACTACAAAGTATACTATTTTTTGCTTTGCTGCATACATGTTTGTATTTTTTTGCATACATGATATTTTTTACGATTTTTTTCACTTTTTTATTAATTTTAATTTTTTGAAGCATTATTACACCAATATGCAGTGGCGTAGCCACAAAAAATTTGGGGGAGGGGGGGATGTAGTTTTTTCTTTGTTTTAAAACGTTAAAAATGATTTTAATTGATTTTTTAAAGATAAAAACGACACATGTTAGCAAATTTCGGCCGATTTATAGTTTCTGTATAATAAACTTAGCCACAGTCGACTATTTGGAACTTTGAATAATGAATTGCTAACGGCAACTGTATACGCGTCTAGTGTGTCAATTTTCAACCCTAAAATTGCAGCACACATCAGAAACGGTTCGTTCTTGACAACAGATCAGAAAAAGCCACCTGGCAAAAGCATATTGCAACGATAAATCATCGCAAAACCCCAATTTTTGAACGCAGCCACAAAATAGCCTACGCTGGCCCATAGCACAAAAAGATTCACTCCCACTCTTATGTACGCAGCAGTGGCGT
>JASANF010015495.1:0-11834 GCA_030248245.1 Trissonchulus sp. WLG1_4 | reverse complement strand
TTGTTTCGACTGTGGTTGTCGTGATAGCCATGAACCAAATATGTACATTAAATTTCTATTCCAAACAAGCTTAATTTAATTTTATCAGCAACAAAAACTACGCTTGACAATATTTGATTTTATCACCTAGACCTAAGTGTAGCTTTACCACTCAGCAGAGCTGGTTTCTTAATTACGTTAAAGGACACATGTCCCACTTGGTTACAAAGTTTTGTTTAGCAGCATTTTACCATAGACACCTATTAAAAATCCTGTAATACATAGCTAAAAGAAGTATAGTTTTGCAAGATGGTATATGTACATACTTTCAAATAAAAATTTTGAAGAATTTGATTAAGTAGCACTTTGATAGATTTGGCTTACTTTACGCTATCTGTTTTGCACGATGAGAAGTGTAGTGGTCAGTTTCATTACCTGAATTTATTTTGCAACAAAAATGTATCAATATACCGTTCCAGGAAGTAAATTTTACTAGTTTTACAAATCTTCTTCTTCGTTTTAGATTGGAGCTTCTATTCTCAGTCTCATCCAATTCCCAGTGCTGGTGTGGAGAGCCTGTTTTGTGAAAAAGGATAAATTGGGAATATTCCCAGAAGAAACGTGATGTTAGAAGTTGTGGCACGGACAAGTTATTTAATTACAAGCAAACTCACACGCCTAATTTATTCGTTTATTATTTAACAACTGATTAATTATTATTTAATAAACAACATTTATTAATTTATCGAACGGTTATATTGTGCAACTTTCACCCTCCAAAATACTCGTGTTTCCTGCAGGTAATAGCCGTCAGTTACTCAGATGTGAAGTATTTAGTGAACTTTTAAGATTTAAAATGAATAGTAAAAACATGACGAAAAATATGACTATTGAACTAATTAAAGTAATGTTTCGCATTACCTAAAATGCGAACGTTTCTATTTCCCGACCTCAGGGTAGATAACTATGTGTGAAGAACTATAGATAAATGATACGCTAGTAAACTATTCAAATTGTAAAAAAATATAATGAAGTCGTCTAAAGTAATAAAAACAAACAACCAGAAAACCTGGTATAATAAATGTCATTTCTGTTAAAAATTTAAAAATTTTAAAAATTAAAATTAAAATGTAAAATGTTTCACTAGAATATTTGATACAACCGGCACTCGGGCACGAATAAACAGCAATATTCGGTAATTGTTAAAAAATTACTACCTATCATGCCTACTTATTTACAAATTATGCTGAATAAAATTACATTACATTACATTACATTACATTACAAGTAAGTCTTATTTCAGTTGCGATTAGTTCCATCTGTTACTTTCTTATTTTTCTTTTTTCATTTCTTTCAAAGTTCTTTCAATTCCAATTCATTCATTTCGTGACTATATAACCAACTTCTTCAATTTAGCCAGTATTACTTTCATTTCTTAAATTAGGATTTTTTGATTTTTCAAAATTATCCTCTCTTTTATTTCACGAATCACATATTCAAGTCGCATAAAAAAGAATAAAGCAAAAATACAAATTTTTAGAATGGCCGTTAGATATCTTTTCCGCTAAAATTTATAGACCATTCTTGCTACTGCCTGCAACTGAAATAAAAGCTTATAAATGCCAAAGTAAATGGAGTAATTGTCATCAGAAATCAATAGTGGTAGTGGCAATTATTAATGGTAGTATTTGCGAGTCGGCAGCAACCCGTTTTCGTACAAAATGATGCAGACCACGAGTTCCACGACCATGACGATGAATAGAATGCCGCAGGCCAGTTTATACCCGGATGTGGATTGCATCCAGTTGCAACTAAGGCAACGTCGCGGCCTGAAATTCATAAACTCGCTCAATAAATTGTGCTAGACAAATAAACAAGCTTCGAATGCTTTTGAAAAGAAATTAATCATTAATGATTAAGATTCAACTGAAAATAATGTGTTTAGTCCTTTATTGCTGAAAAGTTACATAGTATATACCTTCATAGTTTAGGTGCGCTTTGAAGCTCTATTTGAAATTGTATGGTGATCATAACGGCTGAGCGATGTAACTTTTTCGTTTATTCAATTGTTCAATTACATGCGTATAAATAATTTTTGAAAAGTTGAAAAATTATTAAGCATATTGAGGTTCAAAAGAATTCCTTCCAAATGTAAATGTTGCTGGCTGATACATTTAACATATAAATAATTTAATTTAATGAAATTTCGGCAAATGATAACTATGCCTATTTAAGTGCATACATATAGACAATTTATGTAAAAAAAGTGGCGTTTTTATTGCTCTAGCTGAACAGTATTTTAGTTTTTAACAATCTTGCTTGGTTTGGAAAACATAGCTGTTGTGTTTTTTTCCTGTTGCGGCACACCGCAACAGGTCCTTATGATGACCCTAGATCAAAACGTAAGGCTGTGTGATAAAATTAACCATTGGTGTGTGTGCGTGTGTGTCTAATCTTATGATAATGATTTACGTAGCTTCTGTAAAATGATGTGTGATGTAACGTACAGTTTGGTTTTGGTTGTGTTTGCGTTTGTGCGTGTTTTGATTACCGTGATTGTGTGGATGTCAAAACCAGCTCTTTATCTCATATGGGCTCAAATCTAATGGCTCCCGAAGTTTCTAAGTAAAATCTACAAACTGTTACCGAAGAGAAACTGTGTGACTAATCTTGCGGTCTTAACCCGTTTGATTCAGGTATGAATCAAATCCAGCTCTTTGCTCCAGCAAAGTTGTCAGTCAGTTAGAACTGCTTTGGATTTTTGCCGAATCATTATTTTTAGCTGTCAAGAATGCATACGAGACGTTTACTCAGTGTCATTGGCAAAGAAACAATTTTAGTTGATACAAAAGTTTGCGCCCGGTTCCTTATGTATTTCATTGGCAAGTATAATTTTGGCATTTACTGAAAAGTGACCGTATTACCAAGCAAAGGGTTTATAGTCAGATTTAGACATTTTGTTCCAGTATGTGAACGAAAGGCTTTTAGCTAAACACATTTTGCACAAAAATGTAGTGTTTAGCATATAATAATTTTATAAAAATAATAAAGCAAGTGGCCAAGTAGGTGAGAGAAAGCAAGCCATTTTGCCTTGTTATGGCCGTCTGCGCATGTTTGCTTGGAGAATTCGAATTGAGCGGGCTTGGCGAAACTGCTGGGCGAAATAAAGCCAAATAGTGCTCCTTATAGTTTCTCATAAAGATAATATAAAATCCAGTGTGCATATGTAATTTGCTAGCATATGTTCGCTAACTTTTGGACCATGTTTCCACAAAAAGCACGAGTCACCAATTTACAAACTGTTTCTGCAGAAAAACTTGATGAAAAGTTTGATCGTTTTAACCCGTTCGATTCGGGTATGAATCAAATCCAGCTCATTGCAGAAGCAAAATGGGTTTATTAATTGTTTGCGCCATAGTGTTCTTAAATATTTCTTAGTAGTTCAAGTCTTAGTCATCTTAAAAAATGTCTCCAATAGTACTTAGCAGTTGGCTGAGTTTTATCTCAGTTGGAATAAGAATTGAGCTCGCAACAGGTTTTTTGTCAATCATGACAAACTACTGTAAAAGTCATTCTATTTTTCTTTTGCAGCAAACTGTTGCTTGTTAAATCTACCTCTGAGAACTCTGAGCTGGTCTTTTGCAATACTAGTGTCCAGCTTTTTTACGGACATACGGCTGCACGTATGAATAGGTATAGAGGCTAAGAATATTTAGTATTGCGCAAGGTTTCACGTACCGCCCAGCTTGCAATACGCAGCAGAAAATGCAGAGTCCCACCAAACCGAAACAAAGGAACAGCAAAATAGCCAATGCAATGCGTAGACCGGAAATATCCTGCTCGCAGGCAGACATTTGCCCACAGACCGGACAGGTAGACACCATGGCGCCAGGAGGTGCCACTATGACTCTTTGAACGGCGGGTTGGGGCTGGGGTTGGGGGGGCACTTGCCACCCCTTGGGCGGGATTTGATCCCCCTTTGGCGGCATGGGACCCCCCTTGGGCGCCATGGCCGGCTCAAAACCGGGTTTGCCTGTGGCTTCGTCGTAAGTCGGCGGAGCGAATTCGTATGAATCTTTGTTCATGATGAAATACTTCGATTGACTTGTACTAGTGGAAATAAATTGTTCGCTGTGATTCGCTGTGCTAAAAAAACAGGTAAGCCGTTACCGGAAAATCTACGAAAAATAAGATGTTGTACAAAAATTGCGCATAACAAAACTTCTTGGAAACACGGTTGGCAAAATAACTGAAAGTGTAGGCTTAATATGAACTGTAGGCTTAGTACTGAAACTTAGATTTGTAGTATGGAATCACTGAAGTAATTTGATTAAAAACTCAAACCACATGACACGGCTTCGTTACCAGACAGTCGTTTTAAGACAGACTCAAGAAAAAACTTGTTGTACAAGAACAAAAAAGGAGAAATCTTTGTTAGATATAAGAAAAGATGCTCGTCGTTAAAAAAACGAAGAATGACAAAAGTTGACGCTTCACTACCAAACATGTATTTTTGCTGGCAAAGCCGTGTCCTTTCAAATAAACGGTCTTTTTTTAGACTGTAGCCGTAATTTTTGGTAACGGGTTAATGGGCAAAATTTTATCTTTGTGGTGAGCACTAGTTTTTTTGGTACACCTTTTGGTCGCTATCTGTCCAGCATCGTTTTTTAACAAATGTCCATGTTCTTTTCGAAGAGTCTTCGTCTTTCTGAAAGAAGCTTCGGCTTTTTGGACGAGCGTTCGTCTCTTCTGAAAAAGGCTCGTTACCAGTAACAAATTCGAAACTTTTTTGCCATGTATTGTACAAAAAATAGCAAATTGCAAACGGTGGAACAACACAACCATCTGAAGGCCTGTCATGGATAAAGGTGTCCCCCAAAAATTTGTCCCCCGGCAAAAGGATAAAAGAGTTTTCCCAGCCAAAAATGGCCAGTGTCCCCCGTTAAAGATAAAAGATACAGGTAAAGATAAAAAATAAAGGTAAAAAAAGGTAGGTTGCAAAAACGTCACAAACACAAAATGTGTAGATATTTTGACAAAATTCCGTCGAAATTAATTTAGAACCAGTTTAAAAAACCTTTTTTGATGGTTTTGGAGCCTATCTGGACAGAAATGGAAGTCTACACGTGAAACGACATTAATTTTGTGAAAAATGGATACAACAAAACATGTAAAAACATTTTCTTTGTGAAAGCAGACCAGACATACATTTACATACTCAGATATCCAATGAAATTGTCAAAATTGGAAAACAAAAAATACTCTAAGAATGAGAAACACGCTACGCCCACTGATTAGAGGCAAAAAGGTGAGCACAGTATACACTATACACAACATAACAATGAAATTTCTGTAACTTCAATAGGTTGTCTTGTCGTTCACCATTTTAAATGATACACGTAGCCGAGTTTCGCCAGCATTGCAACAACTTCCCGCAATGGATAAACACTGTACAAATGCACACACACATGCATGTGATATAGTGAGCCTGATTAACAAGTACGTCTTCCGAGTAGCCAGTTTTTATATCAAACACACTTGTAAAGTTGACTTGAATACTTCAAACTGTGTATGAGGTCGAGAGAGATTTCAAATTATTCACTGTTCCAATGGAACAGATAACGCGGCATTTTTTAAAGTAAAACTAAGTAAAAGCTAGTATACATAATAGGGAAGAGTATGACATCAATCAAGACACTACGTACTGTATGTATAATTTTGTGCTGGTAGTGTGCTGCCACGAGGGCGGGACTACCCCCCCCCCCCCCCGCCCCTGAAATCAAGATACGACCGTGGTAAGTGTGCTGAAACGAGGCGGGGTTCCCCTCCCCTGGAAGCCAAACATGTCTTGATTCGAGGGGAGGTACCCGCCTGCTGAAATTAAGGCGTAAAAGGGCTATTTCGGCCAGAGCATCGTCCCAGGCGATTAGCTAGGATAGGGAAAAGTGTGTCATACTCTTCTCTATTATTTACTCTGCGTAAAAGTTAAAGGTGAATTTGCATGTACCGTACCGAAGAGGTTCATATGGAAACCCGCTTAGGCAATATTACGTTCTGCCTAGTGTGGTAACTGATAACCTACCCAGATTACTCATGGTTGATATTTTACTGACCAGTATTGAATGACAGGATGGGCGGACCTTACTTTATGGTATGTTGTTAGTTAAGGATTCACCTAAGTATGTATTTCAACTTGTTTTGTCACTTTTTGCACTGTCCTATTCCAAATTTGGTATTTAAAATCGAGCACAAATGCACAAATGGACTAATACATATGTACTCACAAAGTTATCAAAAGCTGTCTCAGAGTGCCTAACATGGACGAGACAACGGAAAATTATATTTTAAATTCACGAATATTTCATGCAAATCAGGAGAGAGATTTTACACATAACAACCGACATATAAACAGATAAATCCGTCATTAGGATTCTAGGTCAGTTTTTAATGAGTAGTCTTTCTTTGTTGCTGGTCTTTCAATTTATGTCAACTTTCTTAAGTAAATTCCATATTTCTGTGGTCAAACTTTTTATAACCACCACAGTTAGTGTCACTGTAAGTCAGACAGCTAAGTAGAAGCTCATTGATTGTTTGTAGCCTAAACTTGCGTATATAATAACAATAATGTCAGCAATAATCAATAAATGATTTGTAACGATGCAGCGCTTAACAAAACCGGTTTTCCACTGTAGTAATAATTAAGGCTGCTGTTTTGTGCGTATGCAGCAGCCAGCAACAACACTAGAGGCAGGCTGGACCTGAGATGTTTCTTCGTTACAGACACTGCCCTAATGTTGTGTATACGCGGCGGCTGAGGCCGCCGCGTAAAAACATGGGAAGTTGTTAAAATGCTGGCTTAAGATGCAGATGAGCGGGCTCAAAAAGTTGTGAAGTTTTAAGTGTGAGAAAACCGTCTTGTGGGCTGCCATGATACTAAATATGATTCCAATTGTTTGATAACGTAACTAATTGTGAGCTACTAAGGGATTAACACGACTTTAAATGGTAGTTTCGCGTTTGCAATTAGCTACAAATTCGGCATTTTCAAACGAGTTTGATGACGTTTCATCTTGAGACTGCCTTTATGCATTCCACAGTACACGTTTTTGTGCTTTAGTCACTGATTCGGAAACGGACGGTGACTCGGATAATGAAAAACGAGGCGCTTTGAAGCAAAGAAAACGGACAGCAAAGGCCAGATCGACCCGGCTAGCCTCGGCCAACGAGGAGTTTCTGCGAGAGGAGAGGGAACTAAAGAATCGCATGATCCTGGCTGGCTGCTTCACGTTGAGTCCGACGGGTGATGTAGTGGTTGAAAACCCAGCTCCAGTTAAGAATGAACGGTATATATCATTTTCATGTCATTGTCGGCTGTCGCCATTACATTCTTTACCTTAGCATTGAGATTAGCTGTTTGTGAGTTGGATATTAGAGTAAGTGATAAAATCCGTTAAAACCCGCTTCACCTTATCGTTATTTTGCTTGTATTTGTCGTTTGGTCTTTGAACACTTCCACCTTACAAGAAAAATGCAAGTCAGCCAGGTGATAGAATTTTTTGCATAAAGAATACATCAAAATCATCTCGAAGCGATTTTGTCAATTTTTCACCGCAGCAGCATTTGCCATTATCCTGTTCCTGTGAGGTGTGCTCTCAATGAACCAGGCCTAAAATTTACCTACTTATCATAACAAAGATTTCAATCAAGAAATACAAATATAAAACCAATCAAACTGCAGTATTTAATAGCAATAGACCAGTGACTAAATTCTTATTTGTGGCCAGATCAGATCGTCTTTTTGTTATTCTCAGCAACAGTCTAGTGCGGTTCAAAAGTGTCTCCGGGCTGAACGAGATCTGGCTGGACGAAGGTGTGCCGGACACAGAGGAGACAGAATCAGTGGTCTCAGAAGACTCGTCAGTTTGGGCACTCAATTCTAGAGTGGCACAAATCAGTCTAGCATCGAATGCAAACGATTTCAACAACGATTCTTGGCAAATTATTCCGCCCAAAAATTGGAGACAGGTAAAATAGTGCCAGTTGGATTGTTGGAAGTGTATTTTTATATTGGTATGGACATTTGGCCACAGCTTGCGAAATCGCAGAAAACACTACAGTCTGTCTGTATTCTGGGTGACATGATGTAGCTTTAATTTTTGCTGTAAGTATGAATCGACGCATGTTTTAGATTTTGGAATTGTATCATGATTTATTAGTAGGATTGCGTAACACTGGTTTCATACTTTCTAGCCTGGTGTGTTATGCATTCTGTCAAAAGCTGCTATAAGACTGTTATTTCAGGTACCGGTTGTGCGTACGCTGCCTCAAAATCCAATTGATTTTGAAACTGAATTTCATGGTGGCATTTCTTACTGCACTGCTCAAGGCGATGCTTTCGTGCAGACAACGCTAGGCCTGGAACAAGCCTGCTGTCTGCGCCAAGCCATCAAGAAAACCTATGCACATCATGTTCCATCGATTGAGTGGGATAAAGTGTGTTTATGTCGTGTGCTTGTTGATTTATGTTAGAAATAGAATTTAAATGGCTGTTGAGAAAGTACTACGTACTAAGTACTGAGCACTAAAAAGTCGATTCACACTTTCAGCCGTATGTCCGTTCAGTCGACAACATGACGAAATCATCACTCGAATAATGGTATGTATGAATATGATCCGATTGCGACCGTAGATCTACATAGAGGAGGTTAAGGGGGTATCCACCCTCCCTCCCCCTTCCTCCTGCTCAGACAGAGGCAAACTCCCCCTTCAACCCTACACCTCCCTTCTGATGTCCGAAAAGTGCACTAAAATTGAGTAAAAAGTTAAAAAATCGTGAAAATTTTTCTGCTGAGGCAGAAAGAGGGCTACAACGTGAGCTTAAAATCGAAAAACTGCAAATTTTTCCGGTCGCCGATTGCTCCTATGCATCTCTGATTGTGGCGTGATTATTTCGTATTTTTGCCGTCTGAACAGACGTACGGCTGTCAAGTATAAATCGACGTTAACACAGAGCCCAGTAAACCGAGGACAATAGAATAACGATGCGTTTTAAGCTAACTGAATCCAGGTGTGATGATAGTATTTTGTAATGACCATGCCTTAAGTTGGAAAGTTTCCATCTTTTAAAGATTATTGACCGTGTTTAGAATCTTCAAAATGATGAGATTAGCCAGAGGCCCAGAGCAACCAAGTTGTTTATCACTGCATTCTTGTCGAAAACATTTTTCAATTATTCAATGAAAAGTTCGACACGTATCTGTGATACAGTCTGAATTGGGTTTCGAAAATCTCAACCACTCAGCTGTCATCTCTTCAGATTGAGGTGGGTATCTATTGCGTGACTGAATTCGAAGGAGATGGTCATTTTTACCGGGCCCAGGTGATTAGTGTGAATCCAACACGGGAACGAGTCCAAGTCCATTTCATTGACTACGGCAACAATCAGTGGACACAAATCGATAGCCTGAAACCGGTCGTGCCGCCTCTCATAGCCATACCGCCGCTGGCTAAAAAGTGCAAAATCAAAGGTTTTTTACTTGTTTTTGCAAATTCCTATTTCAGAGATGTTTTTTTGGCTAAGTGAGGTTGAGTTCGAGCTTTAATTCAGTTTAGACTTGCCGGCAAAAATGTTGGAAGTCACAGCAACACCATAACATTAATTCAGTTTAGACTGGCCGGGAAAAATAATGGAGACTAAAAGTCAGAGCGACACCATAACACAAAGTGTCGGTAGAATATTATAATGATGTGGTTCTATAAGCATGAATTGACCTGAAGACGTTTTATATTGGACGGATATTTTGAAGTTGTTATGCTGCACATATCTATTAACGTATTTCACATAAAATTAGAATATCCTGTCACGGCAAATCGGCTTATGCGATTGCTCTGACTGCTCTATGCTTGTTCACACTTTCTGTGTCATTCGTAAAAAGTGAAGTTGTTATGTTTATTTAAGCCCGGTTCATAGTTGTCCGTAAGGGCTGTCCGTGTCCGAATCGGTGTCCGTGTCGGTAAGAGTAGTTTGATTCACAATTGTCCGGATGTCCGTAAGAACTTGTCAGTGAGTGTCCGTAAAGGCTGTCCGGATGTCCGGAAGTCAAGTTGAATTCAGTTCAACTTTTGTCCGTGTCCGTAAGGAATTAGCCAATCAGATTATAGCCTTTCTAGTCACGTGTAGGTGCGTGTACACAAAATTCCTCCGCGCATAGTAAAATAATGTTAAATTTCCAGTAATTTCAACTCAGCAGCTTCATTTTAATGTGCTCAGAACGTTTTTATTGATATTTTGAAGCTTGCCTTCTAATACACTTGGTACACTGCAAAATGTGTAGGCGTTATTTTATATGCATACGCACTGTCCGTAGAGTGTCCATAGAAGTATGAATTAATTCTGCTTACGGACACGGACACGGACAAATGTTACGGACAACCTTCCGGACACGGACACGGACTCGGACACGGACAACTACGGACACTTCCGGACAACTATGAACTAGGCTTTATAAAACAAAAATATTAGGGTTTGTTGCAAAAATGTGCTCATTTTCACACTAAAATCCGTCGAAAAAATGACTAATCTTATTCAGCGCAACTGAATGAATTTTTCCAAGAACAAAATACACATATAGTGCTTCATTACTAATATGTTCTATTTCATTCGAAAAGGACGTTTCAGACCGAGTCTAAAGTTAAACACCTTTTGTGGATCCCTGCCATATTGTTTTAGTGCCAGAGCAGTTCGAAGGGGACGAAGGCATGATGGAAAGTTGGTGTCATGAGATTGTGCGGCTGTGTGGCGAGGACATATTGTGCCGACTGGAGCCAGACACGGGCACAGTCAGTCCGCTGGATCCCAGCACGCTGGAGTGCAAAATGACGCAGATCAATATGAATGTGGTTAGTGAAAATGAGACTGCCAAAATTTTGTCCTCTGTTGGATTCCGATTTTCAATGTTCAGTGGTAGTTTTTGACTAAACCACACCAAGTTTTTTCTCGTTCAATATCGGACGGACACGTAGTGATATTCCGAAACTTATTTAAAGTCATATCATGGGATTTGATAGAATAGTGAATGTGTGTGAAGGTGTAATTTCTGTAGTATCTTTTATACCAACTTGTCTTGTTCTAATCAATTGCAGGAAATACTGCATCAGAAGCCGAAAGAGATGAAGCCATTGTCTGCAGTACAGAAGCGACAGAAAATAAAGGCTGACAATGAAGCTATAGTGAATGCTATACAAGGTACTAATTTCACTACTGGGCATTGCTTATCTTTATTAGAGTCAGAAAATAAAATGACGAACCAGTGTTATCCAATTTTAGTTTAATCTAAAGTTTATCATCATTTTAGTGCGACATTAGGCTCTAGCTTTTGAACACGGCAATAAGTATGTTTGGTATGTTTTAGCTGCCATGGAAGGCGAATTCTACTACGAATCAGACTCGGAATCGGAATCAGAAAAGGCCAAGAAACGAATCAAGGAGCCATCCCTTCGTCAGCGAAAGCAAAAAGAAAAACTACAGGCTGAGCTGAAACAAAAAGCTCAAGCTCGTGCTAATATGACCCGCAAATACGTGCGGCGACCTGCCACTGTGTTGCCCTCGGGAGATACCATTGTCAGGAGATTCATCGGGGGTTCGCGAAAGCCACCCGGACGTAGTACAAGGGTTAGTTAATTAATCCTGTTTGGTAGTTTATTTCTTACCGTTTTTTTTGTTTACAACATTTTTTAGTAATCAGTGATTTGAAATTGGATTAATTGATCATTAGTTTGAGATCCACGTCGACCTGGCGTGCTGGAAGTTGAAAATCAGGTGAAGAAGTTTTGCAGATGTTGAGTATTTTATTTTC
>JASANF010015494.1:0-27789 GCA_030248245.1 Trissonchulus sp. WLG1_4 | reverse complement strand
CAAATCAAGTATATGTCCGGCTACTAAAATTTTCGGTACAAATATAAAATTATTATTCAATTGTGAGACATTTTCTATTGTATTTTCTAAAAAATTTCATGTTTCGCATAATGTCGATTCACACGCCCGAGTTAGCAGAAGAAGTTGTAGAAGAAAAATCTTATTCAAATTATAGCATAAAAATACCGTATGCTCCTCTAATTGTCTCAAACAATCTTCACATTCGGAAACTCGAGAAGTGGCAACAGCCAAACTATCCTGAAAAGTTTATTAGAATTGATAAAAATATACATAACACTGTATACAAACACTACATGCCACTAATTTGGCCACTTCTAACTGTCGCCCCTGTGATGTCTTTTTTGCCCGTAGCCAGGTGCACTTGTTTTAACTTTAACTAAAGAAATAACAGATATAGAAACTTCTGCAGTAGACCAAATTCATACAAAAATCAACTAACTTTTGAACTATTAGCCTATGCTAACTATGGCCGTAAATTCAACTTAATCGTCCATACGCAACTGACTGACGCACCAGAGTCGTCTCAAGCTGTGTCTTTGCTTCCTGTAGTTCATTTTCAGCCGCCGTTGACGAATCTCGCAATAGTTCTAAGTCTTCCTAAATTTTATTCAGTAAGCCAAATTCAGTTATTCAAAACCTATAGATGTCAATATATACATAACACCAAGAGTAAGAAGAACAGAGTGACACTCTCCTGCCTGCCTGTGTTCTAGCACAAGCAGATGCGTTCGTCATTTTTAGCCTACTTGTTTAAGTTTCGTTAAAGTACACGGCCAATCAGAGGCGTACGAACTGTCACAGCACTAGCGGAAGCTGCCGACAACATGAATATCACAAGCTAACTCAACACAAAGTTTTCAAATTTGGCTAAGCCTGTTCCCACAACGGGGAAAATGCATGGAGTGCTGCCAGATGTGGCTCTTCACCCCATGTTTTCCCCATCGTGTGAAACAGGCTCAAGGTATGCATGCGCCATACTCTGTCTTGCAGCTGAACTGAATTTGTAAACTCATAATCTATAGAAATATGCCAGCATTGAAATACAATCACATATAAAAAACATACCTGCAACTGTGCAATTTCTGCTTCCAAGTCACATATTAGTTCATTATCGGAAGCACGAACGCTATCCACTTCTTTCTGTAAACAAACTAAACATATTATGTAAATGCAAAATATATTTAAAGTTGAAAAATATTTAAAAAACATTCACGTCACCTTCCCTAAAAATGGTCGAGCTGGAGAATGTGTAGTTTCAGAACACTGCGGCTCAGTGAAAAATCAGGCTTAACGACTTAAATTTAAATTTGTTTCGTTAATATTATGACGTAGTTCGAGTTGAGCATTATATATACTAAAACTTTGCAAAATTTCAGTAAGCTGCATCTATCAAGTATGGTTTTATTATCTTTTATCAATTAAACAAATTACATAAATATCCACAAAACGGAATCTCTTAAATGACGCCCTACGACAAGAATTACTGCTACAAAGTGAATACTTTACGCGCCCAAACTAACTGTAATTAAAACATACATACATACACACATTAATAGACATCCTGGAAAAATACTCCACTAATGAACATCAGTTGACAAAGGTAAAGCACTGACAAAAATTACTTGCTAGGTTGCGGACCCGGAGTCCACGCGGGGTCAAACTCACTTGATTTTGGAGTCAGTTTATACATAGATAACTATGCTCTGACTTCGGAATCAAGTGACTCCAAGTCCGCTTCAACTCCGGAGTCTGCAGCAAGTAATTTTGGTCGATACCGCAGAGCGATAGTTACAAACTACTAAACTTACTCGGATAACCTGGATAAACTTTTCCTCCGGCACTGGCACCAATGAGCCAGACTTGCCAACGAACCAAAAATCACCCGACGTGGCGACAGACGTGCAGTCATTGGGTTCCGGGTCTGGCTGAACGGTACTAGATTGAACCCGCCTGCGCTTGGCTGTGGACGGTCGCAAATTCATGGCTCCTTCATCGAAAGACAATGAAATAATACAAATGCAGCAACCACAATCGTAAACAAACATCTCCCGTAACTTTGTGACTGTTCGGTCGTCTGGATTCGACTTCAGCGAGAGACTAAGCTCGGGAGATGATCCTCGTGACCAGCATTAGTGTTGGGACGAAAGTTCGGGTTCGGGTTCGGGTACGGTTCGGGTCATTTTTTCCGTTCGGGTTCGGGTTCGGGTACAAGTCAGTTCGGGGACTCAAAAAGTGGTTCGGGTACCTAAATTTTCTGACCGAATTACAAAGTTTTTATACCGATTTTTTTAGGGTTTCCAAAGATAGTAAACATTTTTTAGTATAATAAATACTAGAACTAACTTCACATTTTCCAAAAAATTCCAAATTTTTTAATTTTTGCTGCTTTCTTCGTAGCTAGCCTCCACACGTGTTAATGTGCGTGTGTGTTCTCAAATTCTTCGAATTCGTGCCGAGGTTTGAATCTAAATCAGCCCTAGGCCTGAACTCTATTCAACTCTGTTCGCGCGAACAATTCGTGAGCGCCAGCTTTCGAAAACAGCAATATGACATATAAGAATTTGTTAATAGAATGCAGCGGACATGCAGAAACTTTTTGGTGTTTCGTCTCAATCGCGCATCGTGACAGCTAGTATCAGTCGCTTTAGTATGATCACATTAACCCAAGCTGGATTGCATATGATATATACAAACCATTTATATATCCATTTGTGCATTTATTCCAGCTCAAAAGTGTATAGTCTCTGCACCACACCTAACGCAGGCTGAAAAGTTCGCCTTTTTGGTACAATTTGTGTTAATAGTCAATTACATATAGTAAAAAACAAGGGCGTAGCCAGGAGGGGGTCGTGGGGGTCGCGACGCTCCCCCTTTTGGTCGAACCTGGTGAAATTGTACACAAGGGTCCCTTTGGTTTTTATTGCCCGACCGAAAAAATTTCCGATACGTCTCCAATTGACCAAATTTGGCCTAAAACTCAAAAAGTTCTCGAACTTTTTCCTGCAGCCCCCAGACCCCCGCAAAAGTGAGTTTAATTTAAATGACCAGATTTGCATTTTTTATGTACACCACTTCGTTAAAAAGTGCACAAATAATTGGATTCTGGGGCTGAAGCCTACAGACCCCGCAATAGTGGGTTTAAAAAATTGAGCGAAAAAGTGGACAAGGTGCGACGCCCCCTTTTCAAAATCCTGGCTACGCCCCTGGTAAAGAATAAAAATCGTCAAAAGGCCTGAACCTAACCAGCGCAAGGTCGATACTATCTGTCAGTATTAGCAGCGTAACGTCTGCTCCGCAAGGGAATTCTGACGATCTCATAACTCATCTACGTTGCCTCTTAACCTGTTGGTTTGGGCGTTCGACTGTTAAGTCACTGTTAATTTGATATAAAGTTGGCAGTTCGAATCTCACCCACAAGGTTAAATTGAATATGATTTGATTAAGCATGAAACTTAGCCGATTCTTTGCTGACGAATCACTTTATTCAACGTTGAATATTAAAAGTATTTATTCCTTGAAAGGTTGTTGACTCAATTGCTCCACACTTTTTTGACATTCTATATTCTAATATAGTAAGTGTGTAATGTAATGCTGTTCATTTGGCCAAAGTTCGGGTTCGGGTACGAATGGTTCGGGTTCGGGTTCGGGTTCGGGTACGTTTCGAAAAAAATCCCAACACTAACCAGCATAGTAGGTATATATATATAGTGGCTTACCAGCAAAGTGGGTATAGTGGCTTACCAGCATAGTAGGTATAGTGGCTTACCAGCATAACATTTTACCTACATATTGTGGGACTTCACGTCCGCGAAGGCATTGCAGAACATTGCAGTTCAGAGTGATGAGTGGGCGCTCCAAAAGCCGTACCTACTTGTTTGTCAATTCCACCAGAACAAAAGCCTTAGTGTGAAAATGCTAAATTAGGAATCACATTCGCGAATTGTTTGCTTGCGCACAAACTAACTGCAGTAAAGAGCCAACTTGTCCACTAGAAAAAATCGACACTACTATTTCCATAAGGGTCGATTCATACTTACAGCCGTACGTCCGTTCAGCCTGCAGAATGATGTCATTAGCAGCTTAGTTCAGTGGATTAGCCAGCGCCTGTGACGTCATTATTTCGTCATTTTGTCGGCAGAACGGACACACGGCTGGACGTATGAAACGACCCTAAGACTGAAAAGTACAATCTGCCGGACACGGATACCCGGATACTTGCACAAAATTTTATTCGAAAATGTCAACCATCAATAGCATAGGAAATAGGAATGTTATGCTGGGTTTGAACTTTGCATGGGCACGATTTAATAAAATTATTAAGCGGTTAACCAATATTTCGGTTAACGCACTAACCGGTTAATAGATGACGATTTAAATTTACCTACCGTTAACTAAATGGTTATCGGTTGACGGTTATGAGAAATGCGATGGCCACTTATACACAAAAGCTTACTACGATTAAACTGAAGACAATGGGCCTATTCCTTTACCGGATTAAAGGGTTAATTATAATCGGACTAAACGTTTTAAAAATTATGCGGAAAAATGCCATTCCAAAACCTCCGGATTAAACGGACTCATCTTTTAGCGCGCTGCTTTTTAGTCGGTCTAAGCGAACTTATGCACGCTCATGTTATCGTTTATATATAACGATAACTATAACGCTAAATCCGTTTAGTCCCGTGGTAGTTTTGGAAAGGGGTCAGTCTAAAATTAAGCCGCTGACTTATTTTAACTCGTTTAGTCCGTTTAACCCGATTTGCCATTTGAAAACCTCGGACTGAAATAAGTCCAGTCCGCTTAATCCGGTAAATGAATTGGCGCCATGAGACATGACTGAGACGTGGTAGGTCTGTGTGGTGAAACAACACACTGTGTAAATGTGTGCAGTACCTACATTTACGTTAAGGGGGCGCTCTGAGTAACTTGAACTTCCATTATATCAAATTGCTATAAATTTTTTGTTCTTGCTCATACGAACTTTTTTCCTTAAGTGCAATAAAGATGAACACCAGGCAAGCATTTTTGCAGTTTGATGAGTCTCGGAACATTTTGACTGCATCAAAATTGAAATTTTGAAAAATTTGACCAATTTTTGAAATGACGTAGCTCAATGGTGCCTCCACCAAATTTAACAATCTATAGCTTAAATTAAAGACAATTATCTCTCCGAGGTGCCATTTTTGTCGAATTTTCGTTACCGACGACAAACATTTAATTATTTTAATTTCTATCAAAAGTGACGTTTTAAAAGCCTATCATATTGAGCCAAATCAAATAATTACAATTCAAGAAGTTCGGCGCCTCCATATACATTTGCTCTAACAGTCTGCAAAGTTTCAAGCGATCGGTTTTCGCAGCTGACAGTAATCTTAAAAAAATGTACGCTACAGCCCAATTTCAGAAACCTGAAGTTTGCCTACACATACGTATTTTCCAAAAAATAGAGCTAATTTTTCTGTACTAAAATCCGTTGAGAAAAGTTTCAGAAGCCAAAAAGTAGCTAACGAAAAATTAGTTTGATTAATAGTGTATTTTTGTCAATGTTGGTCAACGTATTTTGGAAATTTTATTAGAAAGGTTTGCCTACACAAACGACTTTTTGAAAAGTTGCAACCAGCAATCAGCTACAAAGAACTGTTTCTAAAAGTACCAAAAGCCATATAGAATTTTTTGGTATATCGATTTAAAGATTTTTTCCCATTGAAAAATAGGTTAAAATTTCAAGTTGAACAAAATTTGACGTTATATATATCAAATGAAAGCTAATTTAATTTGCAACAACTTTTCTTCTTGAGTTAATTAACGAAAACTTAGGTGCTTTATTTGATCGCCCAAAGTCGGTTATTCAGAGCGCCACCTTAAGCCAAGACCAATCGATCGACTGAGAACCAAAACGCACTAAGGCTAAGACAATGATTTTTTAAGTTTTCTCCAAGATGATTGGAGACTTCTACAAACTATCAAGTTCGTAACAGCCGCTGAACTCCTGAGTTTTGACTGTAGACTTTGCGAACAAGAGACACTAACTATTCAATTTGGTAACTACGTTAAAGAATAACGGTAGCATGCACAATATATAATACGTAATCGTACACGTTATGACGATTAACACGGCACATTCTGGTTGCTATAAAGTTGTCAAAATTAACCGGTTTTGAAACGGTTCACCAATACACCCATTTTTCAATTAACCGGTCAGTCGATCGGTTAACCGTTATTAAATTTATTAACCGGCCAACAAAAATACTTTCCGGTAACCGGTTGGCCGATATCCATGCCCATACCTAGTAACTAACCACTAACATAAACATAACTATCAACACAGTAGTATACTCAAGCTTATTTATAAGTTACAAGTTTTTCAGCAATGCTTCAAAAAGCATTTGTGTAGCGAGCACGCTCTCATTCCGTTACTACATCCCATATTTTAAACGATCTAAAAAGAGCTTCACATATATGATCAACAAACATGACCTGTAGACTTTGTGATGTAAGCCCAAACAGGGGACCAATAGTCTGCAACCGATACAAGCACGACTGTACAAAACTTTATTAAAGACAAACAACACGAAAATGCTTTAATTTTGCTATCCGTATAATCATACAAAAATCTATACATTACAGACAGCTTCATTATAGCTCAATATTATATATTAAATTATATACGCCATATTATACAAGTCTGCAAAACACAATGTCAAACTGACTTAATAAAGACAAGTAGACAAAGACAAAACCGACATCCAATAAAAACTTCCTACAATATATAAATCCTATTAACAGTTTTGCCCACACTAAAACCCTTGATACTGGTTGTGATGGTTCATTGGCGGTCCCATATTAGTCATTTGCTGGTGCATATTCATGGTAGGCTGGGCGGCATAGGCCACAGTCTGTGGGGCGGCCATGCTACTGCTGACCGGCGGGCCTTGTCCCTGGTTCGCGGCCGATACCCGATTCATATAGTCCATTTGGTCAGCACTGAATCGCATCTTTTTCATGGCCGACTGGCCTAGACTAGATTCCACGTCGGCCACCGAGCCCGTGTTCATCTGGCCTTGCTGGCCGACGCTCGAGCCGCCATGATGATTGCCGCTAACGCCGGCCACAGAGACTTGTTGCTGTTGCTGCTGCTGTTGTTGTTGTTGTTGCTGTTGTTTGCTGGCCGCATCTGACTTATGCTCATCGTCATTCTCATCTGTGATGAATTCACGCTTTGGATAGGGGATTGGGCAATTGTTGAACACATCCTGTGTGGGTTTCGGATCCTCCTGAAAAAATAGATCCGAAAAAAACTACCTCTTAAGCTAGGTTCATACTTTTCCTTAAGAACAGAGGGACATGGACAAGCACAAAGTTTGGTCAGCTGCTGTGAGGAATTAACACAAGCGTTTCAGCAAATTTTTGTATACGGTCTCGAATTGACCTCAATTATCTTCATGTAAAAAATTGGCTTCTTTGGTTACGCAGTTTTTCTGAAATCGGTGAGGGTCAAAACGATAAGGAAAAGGACAACGACCACACATTAACATGGGGGTCCATTCTGGGGGTCCTGTACTGACATTTTGACTACCCTTGTACCAAGTCAGAATAAAAATGACTGTTTTAGCGAAAAGTTACCGATTTTTTTAAAAAATGTGGCCAAAATATCTAGTTTTGGCGTGAAAATTAACAATTTTTAAAAATTTTGACCAAAACCGAAGTAAAAATTGCATAAATTTTATCGAAATGCCCATATTTAAAAGCAAATTTTGTAGAAATTTTACTTACCCTTGTACCGTGGCTTTAATTTTCTTGCCCATGTACCGTATTCAAAAATTTGGGGGATGGGGGGTCCCGGACCCCCCGCCAGACCCCCCCCCTGTGTTAAACTGTGACAACGACAAGTATGAACCAGACTTTAAGATCCATTCATACTTCTGCACTGGCATTGAGACATATATCTTTCTTAAAAAATTGAGACCGATTTAAGAAAGTCAAGCCTCAGCCAAATCGGCTAAGCTAATTGTTATCTGTACTGACTTGGTGCTATTTATCGCAACAAGGGTTAAAAGGTAACTTCCACTAAAACAAATTGCTAATGTCTAGTCAATTTAATTTCACAAATTTGCTAAATTATCTGCGAAATTAAAATTGCACAATCCTCGAAAAATTTTAGTTCAAAGCTTTCTAGATAACTATCTACCACGCCAGAAAACATGCCACAAAAGCAATGAAAGACAACACAAACGTACTTTGAAAAAAGGATCATCTAAAGCAACTTGAGACGTTATACGCTTGGTAGGATCCATCGTGAGCAACTTTTGTAAAAGCTGAAATGCTTTGGATTCGGGCGAAATCTTGTACTTGTCCATGTATCTGGAACAACAATTCATATTGAAACTATCTATCTAAAACTGTCTGCTTTGATTCGACTACGGATTTGTGTGGGAGCGATTCATACTAAGGGCTGGAGCGATGGAAGCTATTTTTAACCAACAAAAGTGCTAAAAAAACACGAAACTAATAGTGTTTTACATCAGTTTATGGCGTTGTAATTTTCGTATGCCTGATCACGTGGTTTCATTGCGAAATATAGCGTGTTTCTTTACAAGCCCAGTTCATACTCGTCCTTGTCCATGTTTGTTTTGGCTCCCTGAAGTTTCAGAAAACAGAGACCTGCTGTGCTGCAGGTTACTGATTTCAACTGGCTAAAACCAAGGTTTTTTTATGGGAACAAAGTATTCGTTAAAGTCAAGTTTTTTTCGTAAAAATTAGTGCAAACGATTCTGTCAATGCGTCGTAATAGCTGACAGAAATTTGTCCTTGTCCCCCATAGTGTTTCTGTGTTTTGGCGTTGTAATTACGATGTCTGAACGTGGTGTGCTTGCAATGGGTGTTCTTAAGACTGACTTTAAGCAGCATGAAACGCACTTTATTCCGCAAAACTTCACATTGACATAACCAACCACTTTACCTATGCAGCGAAGAGTCCGCATAGTTTGAGCGTTTGAAATCTGTCATTAGTTTGGCATGTTCTGGCATTTTGCGCAAATCTTCCCAGTCTTTCTCTGATGGAAATCCCATAACATGAAATATTCTAAAATAGACCAAACATAAACACTTTATGGAATAGATGATAAACTTGATTCACCGAACCGATGATTTAACATCGTCAAGTCCTTAAGCGTCGTTGAGTCTGGTAAGCTTTCAAAGTGCGTCACGCCCTCAACCACCAATCAGTAGTAAAAAAGCAGACTGAAGAACCTTCGCCCCCCACCCTGCGACTAAACCGGCTGAGCTGCTAAAAGAACATAGCATACGTAATTTAAACTAACTTATCTAGCTGATCTTGATGATAAGGATTGCTGGTTTTGATGTCCTCCTGTCTGCAGTGAAAAATAGGCTCGGATGTCAACAGCTCCGCAAAAATACAACCGATGGCCCAAATGTCAATCGCTTTGGTATAATGACGCGCACCTGAAATAAAAATTAAATAAATATAACGGTGTACGTCATAAATGGAGATGTACCTAAGCTTGTACAGCAGCAATAACAGCTGACAAATGGTTTGTAACTAACTACTTACAAATTTTTCAGGTTTTGAAAGTGAAGGCTATAGGGGAGATCAGAAGTCGTGGGGAAGTATAATTTCAAAAATAATGGACGCTGGCTTAATATTCATGCCGTTGGGGAGATTCCACACATAAACAGTAAGTTCAAAACTTGAAAACCGAAGCTAAATGATGGCACCCTCAGAAAAAATGCCACGTAGTGTATAATAATAATTTATGCGTGCATTATACCTAATAGCAATTCCGGAGCGCGATACCAGAATGTTACCACGACGGGATCAAGATCGGCCAATGGCTTCAATGGATTGTTAAACAGACGGGCAAAGCCCATGTCAGCGATTTTCACTCGACCGCGCTCCACTCCTTCTCCCATCACCAAAATGTTGGCTGGTTTCAAATCCCTGCAACTCAAAACAAGAATAAATTTTTAAACTTTTGTCACAATTACTGAAGTGGCGGACAAACCGGCCGTTTTTTCCAGCAAAGATGCAATTTTCTTACATACTTTTGATTATTTTTTAAAAATTTCTCAAAATTCCTGGCGGCTCGCCTCCCTCCAGCCCTTTGCACTCAAAGTCTGCCTCAGCTAATTTGTAAGTGCCGTCGCAAGATTACATCGCAAAACCATAAATCGCAGCACTCATATTTATTGAAAAATAATTGCCATTTCTTTCATTTCGAAATACTGGCAGTGCTCCTAGAGAAAAGTAGCTGTATAGGCACATAAAAACACTAAAACTGTAACATATAGCGTTAACACAAGCCCAAATATATAACGTATCCTTGATGGTGATTCAACAGACAATCAACCAATCACTTAAATTTAACCAAAATCGATACTAAACAAACAATAATCCATCACGAATTTTATCTCACCGATGCAAAACCCAGTTCCAATGTAGATAGTGAATGCCGTCCAAAATCTGGTACAGCAAGGACTTGACCATTCCCTTTGGCACCATCACAGGCTTTCGTGACGCCTTGGCCGAACGGTGATACTTGATAATGTGCCACAGATCGTGCTCAGCGTAATCAAACAACAACCATACCTACAATAGACCAAGCACAAGACAGTAAATTGAAATAATATACTATCACAATTTATACTGACCGCCACTGTATATATAAAGTATGGTGTTGACTGCTCACTCAGCATTGCATCTAGCATAGTTATGGCCCAATTACAGAGGGGCGCGATGGGGCGACCAAACGTCAAGATGAGACACTATGTTTAGGCGACAAAATGAGATTTTGTACATACCCAATTATAGCTGAAACTTTTAAGGATATTAAATTCAACAAAAACAAACACCACACCACACTTGAAATAGGGATTCAGTATCTCGCAATGTGGGGCAAACAAAATTAAGGGGCTCCAGTATCCAGTCCCCGTGCTCAGCTCCCCGCTCCACTACAAATATGCCAGTGCGTTACCTTGCAGTTTGTGCAGGCAAGGCAGTAAAGCAATTTGTGCGAAAGTGATTATTACCCTATCATTAAAAGACGCACGTCAGATAACAAGAGATCTATTTAGCGGCCATAGACCGGTGTGAATCTTATCTGATCCTCAGAATGATTGCAACATATAGATGTGAGTGCTAGTCAAGTCGTAAACGGTTTGGCATACACCACCCATGATGCTCCCAAAAAACTAATAAAAAATTACAGAAGCAAAAACATAGCAACAAATATCTGAAAACAGCAATCTCGATAATTTGATAATAAATCCGTCACCTTCCGATCGCTATGAGACAAGAACACCCTTTGAAGTGAAATGACATTAGGATGTTTCAATTCCCGAAGCAGAGCAATTTCTCGGCAGGCAGACATGCTGATGCCCGTGCCTTCAATCAATTTCAGTGCATATTCCTTCTGCTGAGACGAACTGTCTTTACTTCTAGCTTTGTACACATGACCATAGGTCCCACGGCCAACCTACAATACACACACACATTAACATTTTCTTACCGGCCATTACACCTAAAAATGATAACTTTTTGCCATAACCGTACTCATCATACCAAACACTTATATAGAGTTGACGGTTGACTGGTTGAGTGAAGGTCCGAAAAATTGGCACGACAGGCCCATCAAATTTAGGTTCTCGTTCAAAAGTAGAAGGACAAGCAAGACACGTTAGTATGTATATAAATATAGATACCTATATACACGGCATACGAAAATAATAATAAATAATAAAAAAAAAAGAAAAAAAAAAAACACTAACTTTACATCCTTCAAACTGAAAAAGATCCTCAACTCGTTGACGTTTCTTGCTTAGCGAACTCTTGAATTCATGGTCAACCATCACTGAAACTATGCAAAAAATTAAGTCAATACTATAGTCCAGTGGCTACAACGGGTTGCCGTTGCCGACCTGGCAGGGGGAGCGGGAGGTGACTCTATGCTAGGCAGAGGACCAGGACCCTCTATTCTAGACAAAGGAAAAGGACCCCCTATTCTTGTTCAGCTCAAATTAAATACCCATGGAAACATCAAAATTGTAATTTTGACAAAATTACCCTTTTGAACCAACTGGGGTATTGAGACCTTGGGGTTGGTGGGGGCGTAGGGGGTCTACAAGATTCCTAGGCGTTGGAGTCCTAAAACTGGACATCGGATCAGTGAGACAGTGCTGTTAAGGAGTACTGTGCAAAAAAAGTTCCCTGTTCCGTCGGCGTACGACGCATACATGTAGCTGGGGGGGATGGTGGGGGAAGACCCCCCCCCCCAAAAAAAAATTCGGTCCCGGGGGATGGAGGGGGAGTCCAGCCAGGGGGAAAAGAGGGGAGAGGGTCCCAGCAGGAGTAAAATTTTGGCCAAAATTTGAAAAAATCGGCATTTATTCGTGAAATTTAAGCGATTTTTACCAAAATTTTCGCCAAAAATTCTCAAAATTGGTGTTTTTTTGGTCAAAAAAGGTAAAAATTACGTCATTTTTGGGATTTTGGGAGGGAGGGGGGGTCAAAAATGAGTTGACGCAGGGGAGGGGGTAAGGGGGGTCCCACCAGAGGGAGGAAGGGGTACCCAAAATTTTGGTGCTGTTACATGTATGGTACGACGACATTCGCGAAAAGTGACAAAGGTTGGCCGGAAAATCTGAACAAACAGGTTTTTCTTAAAAAGTGCTTCCAAACACATTTTCAATGTGCAAGCGAGAATTATTTGTTCGTCACTTTCCGGCCACTATTCGTCACTATGTACTGCATTTATTTATTCATATATTATATTTTATTTAGTTGAGACAAATCGCGCAATTTAAGTAAAATATATTCACAAAGTTATAGTCAATTAAAGTCGGGTGCCAAATGTTATTCTTCAATGAATGTGAGAACAAACAGCAGTTTCATGCAAGAATTGTCTGCTACTTTTATCACTTTCGCAAAGTTTTGACCGACAATAATACAGTTATGTATTTGTGAAATAACTAAATCAAGTACAAGACGTATACAACCAATTAACCGTAAACCTCAAGGGTTTCTGAAAGCCTGTTCCCGAAGAAATTTGAAAAAAGATGAAAACGGTAATCTGTGATCTTTTTACGAAAAGTTTTGACAGATGGAGAACAGATAATTTCGGTTGGTAAACTATTCCAAGCAATGATTATATATACGATATGCAAAACTAATGTGGGTAATATTCTTACGAGCAAACTTAGGATATATATAACTTTTTTTGAATGACCACGTGTGCCAGCATCCGGTGCAAAACTAAAAAATGAGTTGACGCAGGGGAGGGGGTAAGGGGGGTCCCACCAGAGGGAGGAAGGGGTACCAAAAATTTTGGTGCTGTTACATGTATGGTACGACGACATTCGCGAAAAGTGACAAAGGTTGGCCGGAAAATCTGAACAAACAGGTTTTTCTTAAAAAGTGCTTCCAAACACATTTTCAATGTGCAAGCGAGAATTATTTGTTCGTCACTTTCCGGCCACTATTCGTCACTATGTACTGCATTTATTTATTCATATATTATATTTTATTTAGTTGAGACAAATCGCGCAATTTAAGTAAAATATATTCACAAAGTTATAGTCAATTAAAGTCGGGTGCCAAATGTTATTCTTCAATGAATGTGAGAACAAACAGCAGTTTCATGCAAGAATTGTCTGCTACTTTTATCACTTTCGCAAAGTTTTGACCGACAATAATACAGTTATGTATTTGTGAAATAACTAAATCAAGTACAAGACGTATACAACCAATTAACCGTAAACCTCAAGGGTTTCTGAAAGCCTGTTCCCAAAGAAATTTGAAAAAAGATGAAAACGGTAATCTGTGATCTTTTTACGAAAAGTTTTGACAGATGGAGAAGAGATAATTTCGGTTGGTAAACTATTCCAAGCAATGATTATACGATATGCAAAACTAATGTGGGTAATATTCTTACGAGCAAACTTAGGATATATATAACTTTTTTTGAATGACCACGTGTGCCAGCATCCGGTGCAAAACTAAAAAATCGTTGAAGTTCAATCAGATCAACCCATTCACAAATCTGAAAGTTAACACAAAATCTTTGACTAGTCGCCTCATTTCTAGGGATTCCAAAGAGCAAATTTCTAACCTCGTGACATAAGGTATGTTCCAGATAGTGTTTGGCCGATGATCGGTATCGGTATCGGCCGTTAATAGGCATATCGGTATCGGTATCGGTATTTTAAAATTACCAAAAATACCGATACCGATAGTTTTTCCTCCTGGGGTATGTCGGCTCACCTGCTTTAAATTATAACATTGTCTTAGTTTTTTCACCTTCAACTTCTTACTTTTTTAATCAAAGAACTCAAAAGGCACCAGAGCTGACAAGTATATAATATAAACAGTATGGTAAACATTTCAGCTCTTATTGTGTTTTCATCATCTCTTGAAACTATTATTAAGTTCTCGCGGTAGACATTACCACATTGCCAGCACACATTTGGAATAGGACGCCACATTAGTACATGGTAGAACGTCGAGTATTCACACCGTGTTTTAGGCACTACCTATTCTACGAACATTTATCATAATTTTGTCTGTGGCCTGTGCGTGCCCTATGCTGTAATTTTCTGGCATAAATAATTATCTTTAGGACTAGGTATTTTTAGTCAAAAGTGTAACAGCAGTACAATTTTGGATTCGTCACCCCTTCTTCATGTGTGGGATCCTTCACCATCGATACCAATACAATATACAAGTTTCACGCCGTCCTACAAGCTGATGCAATCTTTACCTTGCTGAAGCCAAAAAGTTTAGATTTTTAAGTTTTTGATCAAAATTTAAGCAAATATCACACAATTTAAGCAAAAATGGTCATTTTACATAGATAAAAAGGAGATAAAGATGACCCGCTGATGGATAACTATTTTTTGGTAGTTTTTCGTTTCCGCCCTCGGGCGCGTTGCTCATCTCCTTAACATTGCTCTTTAGCGGCTTCTAGGAGAATGACTATATGAGTAATGACTACCACTTCGATAATAACTTATACATCCGGAAAAGGGGAGAGCAACCCCTCATGGTATAATGCCTCACACGGACCCCTATTACTCTCCCACATTAAGTGGTATATTTCCATTTACTTTTCCAATGGGGATATACTGCTGCGTTGGCAGGAAAAATGTACCCCTAATTACTTGCTCAAGGGGATTACATGTAATGATTAGCTAGGATTTGATTCTCCTACCTTGGGATTAGAACCACTCAGCCACGCTGGCATTTTTACAAATATATACATACACTCATTAAGATAAAAAAAGGCGCACGGTCGAAAATTTGACTCACGTCCGGGTCGGGATCTTCACTAAAGTCTGACCAAAAAATGCTGGACCCTGAAGGCGTAGTTTTATTTTGACTGAACCGTAAGAGCTAACCCCATGAACCCATATATCAATCGAAAGCTCTTGGCGAGATGAATGCGTTCCCGTAGTTAGTTCCGGTCTATCTCCGGTCACCGGAAAAAATACCGGAAAAAATCGAGTTTGAGCAAACCGTAATAGCTACTACCACATGTTTGGTATCAATCGAAAGCTCTTGATGAGCTAAGGTCATTTCCGGTGTCATATCCGGTCTATATCCGGTCACCGGATACTTAAGCTAAAAAATCTGTTTTCAGCTTTTCGTTGCAGATAGAATGCTAAATCCAATAACAGTTCGAGAACACCTAACAAAGATGTTTTACTGAAAATTTCATGCTTGTATGTCTAATGTCCGGTCAGTTATGGGCGATTTCCGGTTTTTTCCCAACCGGATATAAACTTGTTCCAGAGTCCGGCTTTACGCAGTATGGTCATGTAGGGTATCATTCGAAAGGTCTCAGCGAGTAGATGTTGAATATGCTAAAAATTCCGGTCTATTTCCGGTCACCGGATGTAAAATCATCAAAAAACCGGTTTTGTCACCTAGGCACATCCGATGACCGGAATTTTTGTAATATGCATTAATATCATTGTTCTAATCCTACACTGAAAGTTTCATGCCTCCACCTATTCAAAAACATTCAAAAACGAAAATGGGATACAATAGGGCATATCCGGTTGGTCTAGTTAACCGGAAACATGCGATAAATCAACTTTTAGTAATGGTAGAGGCATGAAACTTTCAGTGTAGGATTAGAACAATGAAATTAATGCATATTACAAAAATTCCGGTCACCGGATGTGCCTAAGTGACAAAACCGATTTTTGCTGATTTTACATCCGGTGACCGGACGGCGGACATAGACCGGAATTTTTAGCATATTCAACATCTACTCGCTGAGACCTTTCGAATGATACCCTACATGAACATACTGCGTAAAGCCGGACTCCGGAACAAGTTTATCGGGGAAAATACAGTATACAGTTAGCAGTGAGATCGCAAGGTCAGAAAAATGACGTTTTGAAAACCTATTCACATTCGATAATTTCGTCACAATTAAAAAACTATTTTTTAGATTTTTTACACAAAGTAAAAGCACATAAGCTCTAGTTTATGCACACAAAATTTAGTGCAAATTGCCAAGGTGGTTGTGGAGTAATGCCTGTTTGAACTGTGAAACTGTGCGTAACCTGTAAAGTACTCACTGCAATAATGATAAATTGTAAAAAATTTAGACACTTATTTTGAAATCAAAAGAAAAACGAACCTTTACTTTTCATTTTTCTTATTTGTGGCAAAAAATTGTGCGTCAAAACATTACATGTACTTCACAAGCTGGCCAATCTAATATCTGGCTTGATTTTTTGAACTTTTATGTCTCTATTGTGTTATGTCTAGCTCACAAATGGTGATTGGTTAAAAATATTGGTAGATATTGGTAGTCCAGTCTCTGGCAGTATTTATTTGACACCATATGGCATTTCACTAGTTTCTCAGTGAACGTACAATTTCAAAGCAAAAAGTTCTCATTTTGCAGCCTATGAGCAAAACTGCTTTGGCGACACTACCACCTTAACTAAAAAGATTTTCTAAAAACTTAAATTTAACTAAATTTCTTAAATACTATCGATTTGCTGAAAATTAACTTTTGCGACCGCTTGAAGACAAGGTGCATTTATGTGCCAAATTTTAGTTTTCCTTGTTGAGCCAATTTTTTAAAATAGCAAGCCGAAAATTTGCAAATGTATTCACACGCACTTTTCTTCAGCATCATGCAGAAAATACCGTTTTCTTTACAAAAAAATTGCACTACACTCAATAAAACACCGACAATTTTTAAGTATGTTCAAGTAAAACCCAGCTGCTAGTGTTTTTCAATCTTCCAAAATCATCACATACGTGTAAATGCACTGGCTTGTGAAGCGATTTCCTTGAATATTTTTCTTGCTGAAAAAGAAAGGCTCAAAAAATTTTTCATGTGTTATGGCCCATTTACCTATCTAGTGCACTATCTGACGTGACGTTCTGCCTCTGACGTGATTTGCTTTTAATTTTCCGGTTCGAAAAAAATTAATATGTCGCCACTTGATCAATTTTGGCCGAAAAGGTGAAAAATCTCAATTTTTGCTGGAGGCTGCCGCCTCCACACCCCTGCAGCTGTGTGGATAAGTGTTTTTTGCATTTGCGATGCTAATTTTTTTAGTTACAATTGCTAAAAGGTCCATTTTATCCCATTACAAAAAATCGAAAAGTCATCCCCCGAAATTTTTTTCTGGGTATATATGTACGCGTGCAGATTATCACAAATGTCCGCTTACGACATATATTCTTGACAGTGCTTAACTGGACCCAAAAAAATTAACCTGACCCAACGTGGACCCATCGTCGATTTTGAACAAAAAAAAGCCCTGGTTATGGGTATCAAATTAAAGGAAATTTACTTGTGACACAGGAAAACCATGGATATTTTCGGGTTAAATGCAGTTGGGGGCTTGGGGGGAATAGTGGACCTATTTTTTTGAGTAGAGCACCTTGGGGGAAGCATTTTTGCTTCAAGAACCCCTATTTAATTTTTTGGATTTTCTGAGATACAACCCCCCGAAATCTGAACCCTCAGTGAGGGACGTTTTCGCAATTTTTTTCCGAAGCTCTTGTTTTTTCCATTCTAATCGTGTCTAAATGGTGTCAGATTATTGGTTACAATTTTTTTAGAATCAAAACAAAGGCTCTTTGACCGGGTTTCCGCCGAAAAATTGGCCAAATTCGCCAGAAACTTTTCCAATTTTTGACCAAATTCAAACTTGGCCTTAATTTAGGCTTGGGCTTAGGCTTAGGCTTAGGGCTTAGGCTTAGTATGGGGCTTAGGCTTAGGCTTAGGCTTAGTATCAGGCTTAGGCTTAGGTTCAGGCTTAGGCTTAGGCTCAGGCTCAGGCAATAAAAAATCGAAATTTTCAAAAAAAATCCTGCCAGCTTAGCCTAGAGAATCCTGCCAACTAAGCCTAGACGATGCCTTAAAACATCATAACGCACTCAAAACTATCCAAAAACAAAGATTATAGCCATTTTTGGCTTCGAACTTTGGCCTACGTTCACTTTCAAAAATTTTTTTTTCAATTTTCTAGGGGTCATAGCTCAAAAAATCCAAATTTGTGGATAGGGGTTCTATTACAAAAAATGCTTCCCTCAAGGTGCTCTACTCAAAAAAATAGGTCCACTATTCCCCCCCCCCAACTGCACTTGATCCCATATTTGGCCTATTATATATTTTGAAAAATTAACATTTTTTGAGTAGTACTTCTTACAGGAGTTTCAGAGATAATTCACATGATTTTCACATCTGTAAAAAGTAGGTATATAAATTATATCTGAAATTCGTGTAAAAAGTATCTGAAATTTATCTGAAAAACCAGTGATATTTTTTTCAGATAAAATTCAGAGTCTCTTGAATTTTGGGTGAATTTCATATAATTTCTCTACCTGAATTTTTCAGATCTGAAATTCGTCTGAAATTCCTCTGAAACTCCTGTAAAATGTTTCTGAATGGAAAGAGTAAAAAACATCTGAAAAATCTGTAACCGAAAAAAGTTTACAGAAAATTCGGATCAAGTGCAGTTGGGGGGGGGGGGGAAATAGTGGACCTATTTTTTGGAGTAGAGCACCTCAAGGGAAGCATTTTTTGTAATAGAACCCCTATCCACAAATTTGGATTTTTTCAGCTATGACCCCTAGAAAATTGAATTTTCAGTATTTTTGAAAGTGAACGTAGGCCAAAGTTCGAAGCCAAAAATGGCTATAATCTTTGTTTTTGGATAGTTTTGAGTGCGTTATGATGTTTTAAGGCATCGTCTAGGCTTAGTTGGCAGGATTCTCTAGGCTAAGCTGGCAGGATTTTTTTTGAAAATTTCGATTTTTTATTGCCTGAGCCTGAGCCTAAGCCTAAGCCTGAACCTAAGCCTAAGCCTAAGCCTGATACTAAGCCTAAGCCTAAGCCCCATACTAAGCCTAAGGCAAGCCCTAAGCCTAAGCCTAAGCCCAAGCCTAAATTAAGGCCAAGTTTGAATTTGGTCAAAAATTGGAAAAGTTTCTGGCGAATTTGGCCAATTTTTCGGCGGAAACCCGGTCAAAGAGCCTTTGTTTTGATTCTAAAAAATTGTAACCAATAATCTGACACCATTTAGACACGATTAGAATGGAAAAAACAAGAGCTTCGGAAAAAAATTGCGAAAACGTCCCTCACTGAGGGTTCAGATTTCGGGGGGTTGTATCTCAGAAAATCCAAAAAATTAAATAGGGGTTCTTGAAGCAAAAATGCTTCCCCCAAGGTGCTCTACTCAAAAAAATAGGTCCACTATTTCCCCCCCCCCCCCAACTGCATTTAACCCGAAAATATCCCTGGTTTTCCTGTGTCACAAGTAAATTTCCTTTAATTTGATACCCATAACCAGGGTTTTTTTTGTTCAAAATCGACGATGGGTCCACGTTGGGTCAGGTTAATTTTTTTTGGGTCCAGTTAAGCACTGTCAAGAATATATGTCGTAAGCGGACATTTGTGATAATCTGCACGCGTACATATATACCCAGAAAAAAATTTCGGGGGATGACTTTTCGATTTTTTGTAATGGGATAAAATGGACCTTTTAGCAATTGTAACTAAAAAAATTAGCATCGCAAATGCAAAAAACACTTATCCACACAGCTGCAGGGGTGTGGAGGCGGCAGCCTCCAGCAAAAATTGAGATTTTTCACCTTTTCGGCCAAAATTGATCAAGTGGCGACATATTAATTTTTTTCGAACCGGAAAATTAAAAGCAAATCACGTCAGAGGCAGAACGTCACGTCAGATAGTGCACTAGATAGGTAAATGGGCCATAACACATGAAAAATTTTTTGAGCCTTTCTTTTTCAGCAAGAAAAATATTCAAGGAAATCGCTTCACAAGCCAGTGCATTTACACGTATGTGATGATTTTGGAAGATTGAAAAACACTAGCAGCTGGGTTTTACTTGAACATACTTAAAAATTGTCGGTGTTTTATTGAGTGTAGTGCAATTTTTTTGTAAAGAAAACGGTATTTTCTGCATGATGCTGAAGAAAAGTGCGTGTGAATACATTTGCAAATTTTCGGCTTGCTATTTTAAAAAATTGGCTCAACAAGGAAAACTAAAATTTGGCACATAAATGCACCTTGTCTTCAAGCGGTCGCAAAAGTTAATTTTCAGCAAATCGATAGTATTTAAGAAATTTAGTTAAATTTAAGTTTTTAGAAAATCTTTTTAGTTAAGGTGGTAGTGTCGCCAAAGCAGTTTTGCTCATAGGCTGCAAAATGAGAACTTTTTGCTTTGAAATTGTACGTTCACTGAGAAACTAGTGAAATGCCATATGGTGTCAAATAAATACTGCCAGAGACTGGACTACCAATATCTACCAATAATTTTAACCAATCACCATTTGTGAGCCAGACGTAACACAATAGAAACATAAAAGTTCAAAAAATCAAGCCAGATATTAGATTGGCCAGCTTGTGAACTACATGTAATGTTTTGACGCACAATTTTTTGCCACAAATAAGAAAAATTAAAAGTAAAGGTTCGTTTTTCTTTTGATTTCAAAATAGGTGTCTAAATTTTTTATAATTTATCATTATTGCAGTGAGTACTTTACAGGTTACGCACAGTTTCACAGTTCAAACAGGCATTACTCCACAACCACCTTGGCAATTTGCACTAAATTTTGTGTGCATAAACTAGAGCTTATGTGCTTTTACTTTGTGTAAAAAATCTAAAAAAAAGTTTTTTAATTGTGACGAAATTATCGAATGTGAATAGGTTTTCAAAACGTCATTTTTCTGACTTTGCGATCTCACTGCTAACTGTATGCTCCATCAACTTTTCTGAAACTTGACAAAAATATTTGCCTTAAAACATATTTTTAGAATATATAAAGAACAATGACCTATCTTTCACTGAAAAAGTTTTATAGTCGCGCAAAATCGACTGCTTTCGCGACACTACCCCCTTAATTTTAAAAATTTTAGTGTTTTTCAATATGTCAATTATATTCACCAAAAATGACATTTTGCGACCGCTCGATCACGTTATAACAAGCAGTAATGAGTTATTGGTTGTGCAAGTGCCAGGGGGGGCGGGGGCCAGGCTAATTTAAACTTTTCTGTCATTGACTACTAGGGTTGTTTCAATTATTTCATTTAATCATTGAAACCCACTTTCAATTTCAATATCAATTATTAATTGATATTGAAATTGAAAATAATTAGCCTAAAAATTGATAATGGTATTGAAATTGAAAATAATTTGGTCAAAAATTGATAATGGTATTGAAATTGAAAATATTTTAATTGAAATTGAAATTGAAACTATACTTTCAATTTCAATATCAATTATGCTGGGCTGGTTGACTTCACAGCATGTCTGATGCTGGAACGAAGTCTTGTCTGTATGCCTTTTTGTGCATGTAGCATGTCTCGGTGAACAGCCATGATTGAAACGTAATTGATATTGAAATTGTTTAATTTCAATTATTATTTTCAATTGAGCGTACGTCTCTTTATTATCAGCTTGAACTTTTGTTATTGTAGGGGCAAAGAGCCATTTATGATCAAGTCGCATTTATGAATAACTGAAAATTTGATTGGCTAGATCTCGGGCCACGTGACACATTGACGTATGAAAAACGTATCAAAATGAAGCTTGATGTTTGGACAACCAATTTGGCACAATTCGCGAAGGAACTCGCGAATCAGAACTGTATACCCATCTTTTAGTGCAATAATCACAGAAACTTCTAACAGTTCTGAAATTACTTGCAATACCTGCGAAATGGCGTTGGATACTGCTGAATCAAGCTCATCTTATCTAATAGGCTTCGGCTTGCGCCGAATGACATGTTTCGCACAAAACCTTTTCAAGTTTCGAACAGACAATCCTTTTTCATCTGGATAACAGCTTTGGAAGTACGTAGACTACGTCTTCTAAACTTATTTGGTTTTCTGCAACTAGTTTATGCACAAAACCAGCATCCAGCCAATCCATATCTGCAAAAGAGTATACGCACTAGTTTGGTTTTGTGCGAAACATGTCATTCGGCGCAAGCCGAAGCCTATTAGATAAGATGAGCTTGATTCAGCAGTATCCAACGCCATTTCGCAGGTATTGTAAGTAATTTCAGAACTGTTAGAAGTTTCTGTGATTATTGCACTAAAAAATGGGTATACAGTAGAGTTCCTTCGCGGGCCGGTGGCGGGCCGCGGGCCGCGGGCCGGGCCCGGTTTTTTGAGGGGTCGGCCCGCCCCGCCCGGCCCGCCAAAATTTTCGGCCCGCGGCCCGCCACCGGCCCGGCGGGCCGGTCGTGGGCCGGGCCGCGGGCCGGGCCGGGCCGGTGGTGTGCCGGGCCGCGGGCCGGGCCGGGCCGGTGGCGGGCCGCGGGCCGACTAGTAATAAATTTGGAAATTTCACGAAATTGCACAAAAAGCGGTCAAAAAGGCTAAAAATTGTATAAATAGTCTAACACTGTCTAACAAAATGGCTTGTCCCTGAGCCTACCTGTGTACCTACTTTTGAATTGAATTTTCAAGAAATTTCTAAATTTGTAATGTTAACACATGGATGACCCAACATGTAGTTGAGTGGAAATTTGGGGAGACCCATCTCCAAAATTTGGTGCCAGGGGAGAGACGGGGGTCCCATCAAGGGTAAAACAGGGGAGAAGTTTCCGTCGTGAGCAAAAATTCCACCCAAAATTAAAAAAAATCGGCATTTCTTGTTGGCACTTGAAGAAAAAGTAAAATTTTCCCCAGTTCTCTCAGTTTTGCAACAAGGGGGGTAAATATACCCTGCCACATTGTCATATGAGTGTTTATGTGTTTGAATTAGCTTATAGTCGTGTTTTTCGAAGGTTTTGGCTATTTGGGCGTTTTTTGGCTTTTTTTGGCTTTGTCTAAACTTGGCCCGGCCCGCGGCCCGGCCCACTACCGGCCCGGCCCGGCCCGCGGCCGGCCAACACCGGCCCGCCGGGCCGGTGCTGGGCCGCGGGCTGCGAGACCGGCCCCGCCCGCGAGCACAGAGGTCGGCCTGGCCCGGGCTCGGCCTGCAAAGTTTCCTTAAGGAAGGAACTCTAGTATACAGTAGTTATGAAAAAACTACCATTCAGACAAAATTCCTACATCTGTATTTGTTTGTATGCTTTGAGTTCCACGTTACAAAAATTACAAATATGCTTAATTATTTGCCGGATTAAAAAGCTGTTGAACTTTGGTGGAATTATTACGTTTTGCGTAGCATTTCTTACTGCCTGGTACAATCACATAAACAATTTTAATTTTTTGAACCTAAGCCTAAGACGCAAACTTAATTAAATGATAACCATGAGCTTAGATTGGCATGTTCGGATATATTTTTTATGGGATGTGTCAGGTAGAGTCAGGAAAAAGGCGAACAACGTATCATTTGCGTGTTTAGGTTGAAAATTCGTATGGAAGAAAGATGATGCAGGGCCACTTGCGTTTGCACGGAATTTTAGTTGGTGAAGGCAGAATCAGGGAAAGTTTGCAGCGAGTTGCCTCGGAATACTATCAGTGCCGGCAGTTGGGTGCAGAAAAACCCAGCCATTTATTATGCACCCCATTTATTATTGGATGTAATATTCATTTTGACCAAAACGAAAAGGTGATAACAATTACTGCGTTATTTAGGCGTTGTTTATGTTTACGTTCTAGTTATATATAGTCACGGTTTCGCTGCTTTTGCAATATAATTAATCTGTAATGTATTTCAAACGTGTTTAGTAAATATATTCATCTATACAATTTTTATTTTGTTTCTGCGTGGTGTATACATTGCCTTATTTTTAGCTCTGAGAGTTTGGTGTCACCTTAGTTGGCGCTGTAGATGGTTGCTCCAACTTTGCTAAACATCGACATTTTATCAGTGAGCAGTATTGCATGCAGTAATGATGCACCAATCATCTGCTGCTAGTCTAGCATTTTGCAAATTACGTCTATTTATCAGTAAATTACCAATGAGTTTTGTGCAGCGCTACACTAATAACTGATAATCTTTTACGGATAACTGACAGCTGATAATGTCAAACTGATACACGTTTTCAGTTCAAAAGGGGGGGGGGTCCAGTAATTAGAGACAGTTTCAAAAAAGAAGCGCGCCTAAGCCAAGCCAAGCCAGTAGCTAGTCATGAGAAGTTAGCAGTTAAGTTAATTTAGCATGAGAAGCTCTCAAAAGCTGATTGGTCGCCGAAAACTTATGTGATCTGTTCTGATTGGTTCAACGTCTCAGCCATTCATAATGGACTTTGATTTTTGATATTTGTGAAAATCAAAAATTCAAGCCAAGCCATATTTGTGTTTGATTTTTGATATTTTCGAAAAACAAGAAAAGAAGCCAAACCACATTGTTTTTGTTTCTTAAGACATTTTAAAAACAAGCAAAACCACATTTTTCTTGATTTTTTGGATTTGTTTTTGCTGAAATATCAAATGAGCAAGTCGTACACGTACACTGAGGGTTCAGATTTCGGGGGGTCGTATCTAAAAATATCCAAAAAATGAAATGTGGGTTTTCGAAGCAAAAATTCTGCTCCCAAATTGCTCTACTTAAAAAATAGGTCCACTATCACAGGGAGAAAATGTCGTCTTAACGACTGAAAAACGCCTATTTAATTAGACGAAAAAAGTCGAAAAATAGACGGCGCAAGAATAGTCGTTAAAAGGCGTTAAAAAGACAATAAATATAATAAATAAATAAATAATAATTAATAGGATATAATTAATAGGATATAACCTATCCTAAGCAAAATGATAAATATAATAATTGGGGTTTAAGTATACCAATAGAAAGATCAAGTTATCTTTATTAACACACTTATACGGATTAATCAAAATTGGTTCATATTTTAAAATTTTTGAATTCTTTTTACCAACTTTATTAAATCACCGCAGGAACTTACCTACTTATATTTTAAACGAAGTTGTCAGAAGCACCGGTGGCGCAGTGGATTAGCGCGTGGTTTTTACGCAATACGTTACGACGAACCAGAGGTACCCAGTTTGATTCTGGGCCGATGCAAATTTTTCATTTTTTATTTTTTTATTTTCATAACAAAGATCGATCATCTTTTTAATGTCACGTGCGATGTTTTTAATGTCACGTGCGATGTGCAGTGCTTCATTCAGCCAATGGAATTGCTCAAAAAATATATATAGATATGCAAATGAGTTTAAAAATTAGTATATAAGGGAGCAGAAAAATGAGAAGACCGTCAGTCTTGACTGACCAGCAAGCCGTCGAGGTTGACGGCTTGCTATTTTTGTGAGCTGCGGCCTTCTAGGAGGAGGGTTCGCAGTTCAACCCACAGGATATCGGCTTTGGCCGTTGTACTGCGGTAGGTGGCAGTTTTCAGCCAAATTATTGGTTGGGACCTGCCTAAACAGTGAGTCCTTTTAAAGGTGACTGCTGCCAGTTTTTGAAGCTGCAGCCTTCTCCCTTAAAGATGACTGCTGCTTTCTAAGGCTCACAGCGTAAGCTGCAGTAGCCAATTCTTAGGTTGAATAGCTTGGTGTGCTCTTCAAATTTTGACTGAGCGTGTGTTTGATTGAGTGTCAATCAACAGGTTCAAAATTGATTTAAAATAAAAAACCGCTTATGGGTAGTGAGTAGCTACGTAATTTAGAACTTGTTTTTAACAGTCGAATCTGAATAGACACTGATCTGTCAAACTGTGTAGCGTAGTCGTAGCTGGCGTAGCAGGAGGCAAAGCGGGGTACAAGGAAACAGGTTTATTGGGGTTGAGCAGGGCAGGAGGAAAGCAGGCAAGTAAATGCAGACTGATTAACCATGCAGAGCACGCGTTTATGTAGTGTAAGACTCGTATGCAAATTAGATGTAGTGTAATATGCAAATGAGCTAAGCGCGCATGCAAGTTGTACAGCATGAGTCATCGCTATGAACAACTTTCATGCGTGCGTACATACGCATGTACATACACACTACACTACATTTCCCCCCTCGTTTAAAAAAAGTGAATTTGTCCTCAAATTTGACGGCTGTGCATGGTGTCATAACAAATGCAAAAATATAAATATAAAATTCAAGTTAAATGTCAATTTAGTGGCGTTTCTTCCTTCCCAAGCCGGCATGCTTTGGATCTCGAGCAGGGAGAGCTTTTGCCGGAAGCGTTCCCATTCCTATGGGTCGCTCTTCCGACGCAGCCGGCAGTAGACCCCCAAAGGCTTGCATTCCTCGAGGGTCAAATCACGAAGAGGCGGGAGGGGGTCGGGGATGAAGTCAGCGTCCGACGTGGCTGAATCTGGGCCAAGCATAGCGCTGAAACGTAAAAACTTGTTTAGCTTACCTAGCTACCTACGGTTTCTACCATCGCCTCCCCCAAGTTCTCCAAACATTACCTGAAACTTGGCTTTTGAAGATGCACCAAGGACGACCAGTTGTGGTAACGGTCACGCAGTTCCATCAGAAGGCGGCCCAATCTATTTCTGCCTGGCCAGTTTCGAGCCCGGAAAATCTGCTCCTGTGTTTGACCAGAACTCCAATATCTGTCGTGCCGATTTACCTCTACCAAAATCCCGTCTTCAGTTTCTAGCAGCTAGAGTTCTTCGCGGGCCGGTGGCACGGGCAATTGCTATGACTTGGCACGGCCCGCGGCCCGACCCGCGAAATTGCGGGCCTGTAATTTCCACCGGCCCGCGGGCTGGTGGCGGGCCGGGCCGCGGGCCGGCGGCGGGCCGGGCTGCACTGATATTGATTTTTGTCACGCCGCTAAGGCTGCTTTCTATAGTGTACGTCTTGTGAAATGTTACACCAAATGCGCGCATAAGATTATGCAAATTAGTGTTAGTCGTGTCCATGTGCGTCTGTTGCAGTCTAAGGCTCGATTCATACTTATGCAGCCGTGTTCACAGCCGAGAAAATTACGAAAAAACCACGTCACTACGAAACAAGCAAAAGTTTACTGCAAAAGTAATCCAGTGAGTGAGAAGGGTGAACGTTTGACAACATTAGGCCTGTTGCGCAATAAAAATTAAACATAAAGTAACTTTTAATAATACATGAGTGCGTCAATGGAAGAACATGACACTCTGCCTGAATTATAGTTAATTGTTTCTGTGGGTGCATCTTCGGCGGGGGGGGGAATTCAAACACATATTTTTCAGCGTAAAAACACGTTTTTATAGGTTTTCGCATGCGCTGAGTTCATTTTTAGCAGTTTCCAAGCGAAAAAATGTAAAATTTCAGCTTTTCCAAAAAATTAAAATTTTGTCGAAAATCTTAATTTTTCGTCATATTGGGGCTAATTCTGGTAAAATAAGACCAGCTCGCTCATTATATCAG
>JASANF010015493.1:0-78713 GCA_030248245.1 Trissonchulus sp. WLG1_4 | reverse complement strand
GAGTGTTCTGTGTCAACTTATCACTGCACACGCATTGCATAATATGCAAATTAGCAAAAGCGTGTCCAGTGCGCGCACACACATGCCGTGTGTGCATCGTGTACATGGCTGATTGCAGCGGTGGCAATTAGCACCGACTCCGTGCGTGTAGTGTGCATAATGTTATGATATGCAGCCCTTTTTCAATTGCTCAATTCTCAGATTGAAATTTTTCACCTCATAAATAATAAGAAATAAGAAATAACCTCATAAAATATTGATTAAAAGGTCAATTCATTTGAGCACAGCTTTTTAAATTGAAGACTATCTCATTTGGATACGTTACTACACCTAAAATTTCTTCACCTGAAACATTGTCAGGTTAAATTTTAACTAATTTGAACCTGTCTTTGAACATGATATTAATTTCATTTGAATAAATTGATATACCACGAAATACCTTCACTACTTGAGATTTAACTCAAACTAAATTTTAAAATACCAGTGCATCAATAATCAACTTCGAATACATATATCTAAATTGGTGAAAAATATATTATACACGTTTCTACACATTGAGACAATGTTGTTTGAATGCAGACTAATAATGTACAAAATGCAGAGAATCACACTCAGAGATTTGTTTGAACACACATATCCGTTGCCGTTACTATGTTAATTTTGCATGGTCGTTCATTGAATGCTATATTATGAGCTCACACATTTACCAAAGTTTCGCTGCGCAGCAGATTTTTTAATTGGTTAACCTATTACTTTTGCCATTTGTGCTTTAGTGCTAAATGAAAACACCTTTTGCATAAAACTTCTGCTTGTTACTATTTTTGTTAAACGCAGCTTTATTTCAGCATGATTATAGATTATTTTATCTGCACAATATAGATAATATCTGATAATCAGTGGACTACTTTATCTGAGACCGAGACTACAAATTCGAGACCACAAAAACGGACACTTTGGGTACTGTTTTTCCTGTTGTGCCACAGCACAACAGGTCTTTAATTTTGATTTTGGCGGATAACACAGGGCATTGAGTGTGGTATAAGCCTGTGCGTCTGCTTACTGTACTCTTCGAATCAACTGCGCGTGCGTCACATCATTGTCCAGCACAAAAGTTCCACAGCAATCAAGCGATCACTTTTAATGTGCGTTCGTTTATCACTTGTAGTTCAGGTATCGCGCGTGAGTCACATTGCTATTAAATAGTATTGTCTTGTAGTCTTATTGGTACACGCATGATTTCGCAAATATATCTGCCAACACCTTGTGGCATGCAAACATGATGAACCAGTTCACTAACTTGTGCATAATGAGTTGACAAATACCGTAATAAGTTGTTGTGTTATGTCGTTGTGCCACAGCTTTTTGTCATTGTAGAAAATACTCATTTGGTAGGCGGCACGCTAGCACAGTACATAGGTAGGTACTCTGCGTTCCTTTCCTTTGAAAAATACCTAGACACTTGCAATTGAGTTTCACATACGCATTTCTTGATTTTTGATTTAGAATGGTTTTATAATATGTACACAAATTTTTTTCGCTTAAGGTGGTAGTTCCATAATCGCAGTGACCCGTTTTTCTGACAGATCTATTTATTACGAGTAAAGAGACTATGATTTTCTCAAACTACACCAAAAAACACCCAGAGCATTTTTTATTAGGTGTAAAATACCATGGTTAAGACTAGCTACCGCGTTGGCTTACTGAACTGTAAGCCAATGGGGTAGCTAGTCTTAACGTGGGATTTTATCAGTGATAAAAACGTGATAGTAGACAGTTTTGAGTCTTGTTTCGAAAAATTGTACCCATTTTATTCCTGCTTTACTGGTTGTTTTGAAAAAGAGCTTTGAAAATAGCCTCATGTAAAAAAACTGCGATTCTGGAACTACCACCTTAAGAGACTGGAGCTACTCAGGACTTAGCAGCAAATGTGTGCAGATATCGTGATTTAAGAACATTTTTGTTTTGAACTAATAATGGCCGCGTTCAATATTAGTTCTGGAATATTGACGCTCAGGTTTCACAATGTAATGACTCCTCAATTACTCACTCAACAGAAGAGCTTGTGACTACACAGTTTGTTGTAAAATCCAAAAAAGCTACTTTAATCTTTTGCAAACACCTTGAACCTTTTGCATAAACAATTTGCTGAAAGAAATAACTTTTTGGAGTAAGATAAATATTTGCTGCACAACAGGTTTTAGCTGACCTTCTGGTCAGCTTACTTGAAAGTAAATACTTAATACTTACTGAAGGTTTTGCCGCAGATTGGGCTTGTTTGACATTTGTTTACTGATCGATTTGATGAATTCTAACAATTTTTAGGCAAAATTGTTAGACCATGATCAGACACGCACGTATGTATAACAACACGACAAGTTTAGGGATATGTTTTCCTCCTGTGTGAAACGCGATTTGAGTAGAATAAAATTTAGACGAACGAACTCTCCCAAAACGAACGTTATTTAGATGCTTGTGGCCCAAATTTAGTGAACAAGCACGTTTTGCGAGTAGAGGTGAATTATTCTGGGATAGATTTCATGGCGACATGCTTGCAGTGCTGAGAATATTCTTGAAAACGCGACACCATGGGTGGATTTCACAAAGGTGGTTTTACTAAACCATGGTTTTACGTACGTTTTTATATGATTTGCACATAATTTCATTACAAAACATAACCTGATTCGTTACGAATTTCGTAGATTTTCTTAAACCATGGTTTTAGCACAGCTGAAATTTCAGCAAAACAGAGACCTGCTGTGCTGCAGGTTTCAAATTTCAACTGCGCTAAAACCATGGTTTAAGAAAATCTACGAAATTCGTAACGAATCAGGCGATATTTCGTAATGAAATTGTGTGCAAATCATATAAAAACGTACGTAAAACCATGGTTTAGTAAAACCACCTTCGTGAAATCCACCCCATATGTTTTATTGCCAAGATTTGTAACTAAACATGACCGTTCTCAGTCTTGATACACATAAATTTCTAGACTGCAATATCATCGCTTATGGTCAAAAATGTTACTATATTAGAAAAGTTTAATTAGGACAGTTAAACTTTATGTAGCTACTGTTGAATATTGAGTTTAAATTTGTCTGAAGGGGACTTTCAGTGCCGCAATCGCGATTTTTTGCTGTCAATTGGTTTCCAAGCTTACGTACATATCCACGCTAGAAATCGCGTGCCAAACTCATTCATTCCACTTATTTACATTTCACATACATACGGAAAATGTGGTTAGAAAAATGTAAACAAAACTTTTTAGTTTCAGAAAAAATAAGGAACATAGAATTTAAATTTACTGCATACCCCAAGTTGCATGTCCTAAACTCAGTGACATCCGTACGCAGGGTTGGCAACTGCATCTGAAGTCCAACTGGCTCCAACGTGCTGATAAATATTCTACGAAACATGGTCGTAACAGGTTTTGTCATAACAAGGATCAATGAGATTACTTTGCCATTGTTCACTAATCACTACGTGCATGTCTTGTATGATCCGACACACGCACGCACAAACGATGTTGTGCATCCCATGTCGCTAAATACGTATATATGTGTATACCTGCGTGTACAAATAGATACACACGCACACACAAATAGTGCTTTTTTAGGACCTGCCTGTAGTTTTACAACATAACTATACGCAATCATAGCGACCGATTGCACTATAGTATATACGCGGCGGCCTACGCGGCGGCTGATAGTTAAGATCTTATAAAAATACCCATTTTCTGCTATAAAATACACCCGAGTACTTCTTAGATAATTTGACTTAAATTTGAACCACGCAAGCCGAGACCATCTTTCATTATGTTTCCTTCGGCGGTACTCCACTCCCTTCATACCCCGGAACTAAATTTTAGTTGGAGACTAAAATGTCCCAAACTACAGTACTGTACGTAGAAAAGTTTCCTGTTATTTTTTTTGACAGATTTAAAAACCGAGACTTTTGACTACCGAGACCGAGACTAGACTCGTTTCGTCTCGTCTAGTGATGCAAACAATCTGATTTTTAGCATGAAACAGCACCGAACCAGAATGACCAGAAGACTGTCACAATGGACTATGTAGGAACTTTCACATACTAAGGGCAATAGTACCAGGTAAGGTAGGGCACAAATATTATAGTGTGACTGATACACGTTCTTCTACGCTGGGTTGCCGCAAATATGTCTATTCTCGTTCTCAAAAATGTTGTTAAAGGTGGGTGCAACCATCCACCTGATTAAAAATTTTGGGACAAATATAGAATTTAAATAGTAGAATAGTAGTAATCATCCAATAATGTCGACAGAATCAGTGCTGCTGCAATCGCTTTGCGAGACAATGAAATTGAGCCTTGACACACGATTCAATTTTAAATCTGCCGTTGGCGAAATCACCCGCGCTGAAATCTGATTGGCTGTTTGGTGCAAATTTGGTGGAAGTTTGGTACGGCATGTTCGGTGTGAATTTGGTAGTGAAAAAACAAGGTTTGGTGCAAATTGGCACCAAACGTGGAGTTTGGTGGAAGTTTGGTTTGATGGAAGTTTGGTGCGGGTTTGGTAGTGTAAACTGGTCTTAAGTGTTACCGACCAAGTCTTAGTCCAAAATTTACCTATATTTTTCACTGAAACTTGGATGGCAAATTCTTGAATTTTCGGATTCACCTCAAGTGTTTTTAAGTCAACCTCAACATTGAGATAAGTTGATTAGGCAAACAAATTTAATTTAATTTAGTTTAATCCATTCTAGGAATTGGCCCTAAGCTATGCTTCAGCTTGGTTAGTCGAACACGAAATTCGGAAGAAAATTATGGGACCTGAACATAACCTGAATATATAACGAATTAAGGAGTTACATACTTTTCGGAGATTGGACGAACGACTTACGCTGTATCATTTTCTTTCTCTTTCAAAGGATTTGGTATTTTTTGGGCAGCAACAGTTTTGTAACGTTTTGTCGAAATTTTATTTTGCTGGTTAGCACAAAAATGCTTTACGGTACATAATGCACTTGAGTTTCGAAAATTTAATATACAATATTTTGTTTGAAACAATGATCAAAAAGTTTGTACTTGCTTAACTCAACTGATTATTTGTTCCAGCCGGGATGCATTGTAATAGATAATCTTTATTTTTTATCTTGTAGTCTCTGATCTTATTGTCGACGTGATCAAGACCATAGTAGCTATTTTTTGCTATTTGATATCTTATATTAAATGGAAGATCCTGTTTTAGCCCGTACAATAGATCCAACAAACAGAGCAAGCTTCGTCAAATTATTACATGCATGTGATTACCTATTGCAGTTGATGTTTAATCTGCAGACTAAGGGCCTTATCCAAATTGGATTTAACGGATTAGATTCAAATTCATTCTGCTAATAGCGCAGCACAATAAAAAAAAAGCCGGCTGAAATTTTGCAATGGCTCACATACCATATGTGTGCCAAGTTTTACTAAATTGCGTTTAACTGACGCTGCGTTATTGACGAAATAAAGTTAAAGCTAATCAGAAAAAATCCAATTTTGGACAAGACCCCTTAGGTGTGGGCTGGGCCTAAAGTTGCTGTAGCTAAACTAAAGTCTGACCAGAAATCGCTGAACCTTAAGACAAAACAGGTGGCGTGATTTTGGTGATACTCGCTGTACTCATGATACTTGCAACTTGGTTCTTTCGTAATGAAATCGCGTGTTTGTGTCTCAGACTTGGTCTTTTGGTCAGATTTTAGTTTTAACTTTTCTCAATCGACAACTCTTTATTCAACTTATCCCTATCCGTCCAGACCGGTAAAGGAAGTTAGTCGTTAGTCACTGTTTATGCGACTTTTAGAATAAAAACATCCAAAATATGCAGGAACCTCACGCATGGTATTGAATGTAAAAGTTTGCACATAAGTTTGGTTTATAGCTTAGGTACATACATGATGATAACTCACTGCAGGGTACTGAAACTTTAAATTATTAGCCAGCATGTGAAGTTATGATTATTAGCTGGTAATTATCCACCGCGGGCCAGCAAAATGTAATCAACAAATTCTGTTTACAAGATCAAACGAACATATTACTCATCGTTAAATTCGTTTCCGCTAGAGACTAATAAGAAATATGATCCAATCACAGTTCTTTGTAACGAAAAATATCTTGTTTTGAGTCTGGCTTATTTTCGAAAAAACTACAACTTGGTTTTTTATTTATAGCTCGGTATAGGGAAAGGTTAAGCTCTAATTATGTCAAATCAGGAAACAAACAAGTAACTACAGTTACCTTACTCTTCCTGATCTTATACCTATTTAACTCTTACAACAAAAAATAGTTGCTTAGCTAAAAAAACTTGAATAAAGTCTAAGCTACAATTCATTTATTATTGATATATTATTCTAAGGTAACTTCACAATTGTAATTCTTGGAACAAATAGCTATCGCGTCAAGTTGACACGGGCAACTTTGATTTAAGTTATTATTTCTAGGAGATATGATTAATATATGCTTGTCGAGGTTGGACACCCGGTTCATACTTGTCCTTAAGGACACAGGGACAGAGACAAGAACAAATTTCAGTCAGCTGCAGTAAAAACTTGCGTTGCGGCTAATTTATTGCAAACGATCTGGAAGTGACTTTATGCAAAGAATTGGCTCATTCTTCCGGATAGTATTCTTGATTATGGAAAAAATTTTAGAGACAAGGATAAGGACAAGTATGAATTGGACTTAATCGTAACGGACAAGTAAGTGATCAAATATCCGGGCTACTCTAATGGACGAGAAACAAAGTACTCTATATACTGAAGGCTTATTAAAAATTATAATTAAAAGTTATTAAATCACTGAAAAATCTGCTTATATGTATATTCTATATTAAACGGGCTGACCAGGAAACGAAAATTAGTGCTCGTGTTTGAGACCGATAAGCCACCGTTAGTACCACATCAGAGAGCCAAGGTGTTTGTGAGATAAGTCTGACCAGGTCTGACACATTTTCTACATCACAATAAATCACATAACATTACAAGAATAGAAACAAATTACATTACGGTATGTTACATCAAGAGTACATAATTGTGTCTCACTCACTTAAGGTGGTAGTTGCGTTTTCGAGGTTTTTGTGATTTCTATGTAAACTTTGCGCCACCAGTACTCAAGTTATAAGTGACGCCTGAGCATGAATTTTTGGGACAGTACTGTAGAGGTCAAAATCCCCAGGCATGTCTCTCACTTTTTCGAAATTTCACCTGTGGACATTTTTAGAGGGTTTTAATTACAAGAAAATATCTTAAATTTTCGGTGCGTTTGCTTTTCAGCTATTTTCTCAGTAAATTGACTAGTTATTAAAAAAGTGGGGGACATGCCTGGGGATTTTAAACATGTCAAAAACCTTACCAACTTTCAGCCCCAACAGGTAATCGTATTATTCAGAGCTGTGGCGCAAACTTTTTGAAAAAAATTGTAATATTTTGGAAAGGACCTTTCTTTAGTGGCTTATATTGGAAACAAAATCACAGGTAAAATTTCAATGCATGGCATACATTTAGGAAAAATATTGTTCTTCCTAATGCAAAAGACCGCTTGTGATTTGAATTTGTAAACGCTGAGCTATGGTGTCTCAAAAAAACACCTAAAAACGCAATTACCCCCTTAAGGGGGTAGTGTCGCGAAAGCAGTTTTGCTCATAGGTTGTGAAAATAGAACTTTTTGCTTTGAAATAGTACATTCAGTGAGAAGCTAGTCCAACGCTGTATGGTGTCAAATAATTACAGCCAGACATCACAATATCAATATCGACAAATATCTTGGCCTAATCGCTATTAGTAAGCCAGACATCACACAATAGGGACATAAAAGTTCTAAAAATCAAGCCAGATATCAGATTGGCTAGCTTGTGAAGTACACATAATGTGTGGACGCACAATTTTTTGCGACAAAAAAGAAGAAAGAAAAGTGAAGGTTCGTTTTCCTTTCGATTTGAAAAGAAGCGTCTAGATTTTTCGCAATTTATCATTATTGCTGTTACTATTTTACAGTTTACGTACACCTTCACAGTTCAAACTAGTATTACTCCACAGCCGCTACAATAATTTGCACTAAGTTCTGTGTGCATAAACTACAAGATATGTGCTATCAGTCTGTGTAAAAAAACTAAACAGAAAAATTGATAAATGTGACTAAAAAATGGAATGTGAATAGGTTTTCAAAACGTAATTTTTCCGACTTTGCGACATTATTGTAAACTATATGCTGCAGCAATTTTGCTGAAACTTGGCAAAATAATTTGCCTTTAGATAGATTTTTAAAATATAGAAAGAACAATTTCTAACATTTTAGTGAACAAGTTTTACAGTCGCGCAAAATCGACTGCTTTCGCGACACTACCCCCTTAACAAGTTTACCTAAAGTTTCTGTGAATTGAAATAAAATTCACGTTAAAAGAAAGCGGAGACCCCAATTCTGACAGAAAGAAATAAAGGCGCCGGAAATCGAACCCGCGCCGCTCGCGCCCACGTTGAGAGCGCTAACCACCACACCACAGCCCCCAAGTCTCGTAGGCCCTATTTCTTATCTATAACATTCAGAGGAGTCAGTCAAAGCAACAAAACAAAATGTATTTTTGAGTTTTTTCAGAAAAAGTTTAGCCACCGCTGGTTTACAACAATAACATGGAACTTTGTTGCCACATCGTGCGAGGCTTTTCGGCACTGAGAACTCGGTTTAGCGGGTCCATAATCCAATAGGTCGTCAAAACGCCTTTGCCCTAAAAAGAGTAGCACTGGCTGAGGTTTGGGTATGTTGAAGCATCAGACCAACTATTTAGGCGGTATTTGGTAAATGCTATAATGACTGATGAACTGAAACTTTAGCATTTTAGTTGAGTTAAACGGCACAAAAGTTTGCTTAAACACAGTCTACGTTGGTCAGCATGGATAATCATTACGATACATATATAATTGTAAGGCTTCACTTGGGAGACGGGCGAGGGATGACTCTCCCCTAAAGCTGGAAAGCTGGGACCTGCCGTTCCCGCTTGGGCCATTCGTAGGTGCGGCAACGAGTCGCCTTACATAATTACTTGATTATTTGATTATAGTACAGTAATTAAGGTTGTTCAAACACTTCGGAACGAGTATTTAGCTGAACCATTGTCTGGTCGCATTCTAAAGCATGGTTTACACGACGCAATTTTCAAGCAAGTTGCTTAAAAATTGCGTGAAAATTGCTTCGTGTAAGCCGGACTTTAATCAACAAGCATCAATGCATCAGTATCAATCACAAAAAGATGCTTGATCTAAACCTAGCCAACAAAAAAGTTGCAAACGTGAACCTTCTTTTATTTCATAAAAGATCGAAGACTGAGTCCATCTAAGACTAATTAATTAAATTAATTTAATTATATTTCACCTTTAGTTCAGTGTTCCCGCGTAGCTCGAAACTGAATTGCGGAAACGCTTTCAAACGCTCCACAAAATCTTCCGACGCGTGTATTTTCATAGGTAGACTCGAAGACTCCATTCGAGACGCCGTATTCACTAAAATCACAATCATTAACTGATATTAAAAAATTTATCATTTTTAGTGAAACATCTGAAAAACTGTAATTTATTTGTATTAATAGACAATCATCGTTAAATTTTTTAGAAATTTTCAATTTTGTCTGTCGAACAGATAAAAATGGAATGTCATTAGTTTTTCTGAAATTTAAAAGTGATCGTATAAAGTAAAACTAAACCATTTTTTGCAAAGTATCGCATATATACATATATACCTGTATCGGGATAAAATAAACATAAAAAGCCAAAAGAACTTACCAACTATTTCATGCAAAGAAAAACTTATTTAACACAATCCTCATATACTGTAGCGTTGTTTCTATTATGAAATTATTTTCAATTTCAATATCGTTATCAATTTTTTGCCCAATTATTTTCTATTTCAATACCATTATTAATTTTTTGCCCAAATATTTTGTATATTATTAATATATTATACTGCACCAAAAAAGATTTGCCAAAAGAGCACAATTTCAGAAAACACGATAAAAAACTAAAATAGTCACTACTTAACAATCATATATAAAAAATCTTAGGGTATGTTGGTTTCTTACGTTTTCTAATATAAATATTGTCTGGAAAATATAATATTTTTCCCACAATGTTTATAAAAAAGGTAAAACGTAAGAAAACAAAAAATTATCACCCGCAATTCACCATACGTACTCGTATGTAGTTTTTTCCAGACAATATTTATATACAAAAAGGCAACAACTTAAACAAAACAATTGCAATAATACAACAAACAACAACCTGTGTCTCCGAACAGACAATATCTGGGCATCTTCAGACCTACCACCCCCGCCATACAAGGCCCGGCGTGAACTCCCACCCGGATTTGCAGTTGGCGCTTTAAGTAGTCCAGTTCGATCGTTCTGGTGCTACGAGTGATCGACAAAGACAAACCAGCGATTTCTTTGACGTGGTTCAATCCGTTGCGGTCGGGTAGACCACTGGCGACCATGTAGGCGTCGCCTAAAAGTAGCCGGTATATTTTGGTTTACATACAGCACTTGCCTCAAACTATCTTTGGCTTAGGCTAGGCTTAGGTATGGGCCCAGGCTTAGGCTTAGGCTCAGGACTAGGCTTAGGCTTAGGCTCAGGCTTAGGTTTAGTCACAGGCTAAAACAAACAAGTACAACAATTCTTCTCAAATTAAGCATTAAGCCCTCTGGTCACCGGGCGATGCTCCAATCTGACTGGTTCAGAGCTCGATACAAGTGCTATATATAAATTATTTGTAATTATATTACTAAAGTCTGGTTCATACTTGTCCGTAAAAATGTTCGTTTGTCCGTAAGCAAAATGTTTGATCAGATGTTGCAGAAACACGGCTAACTTTTCAGTTGCGCGAGCTAACTGCTTTAGCTAACCTAACTGCTTTAGCTAACAAAGTAGTCGCCAAATCAACAGCAGTTTATTACTTTTTGCTAAACAGTTAAACTGATGCATATAATACATACAAATGGACAAATAATAATAACTCTAAAGGGATCATCGATTTGTGTCGCATGTTCGAGCCTTAATCTTGGAAGAAGAATTGTCAAAGGCTCATTTTACTCAAAAAACAATGATTGGTGACAATTTTTTTACCTACTGAACGAAAACACGTCTGCAAATATGAATGGAGTGTTAGTTTTGGTTACCAATGGTTTCGACTTTATATGCGTCGAATTGGTCGACCACGGCATCGAACTGGGAGTAGAGCGTGTTCAGGAAATCCACCACCTGCAGGGGAGACAGCTCGCTGCACAGCGACGTGAAACATTAAACAAACAGGTTTCGGTTACTTAACAAGTGGTGTTTACCTTCTCATGCGCACTGTGAACCTTAGGCACCCCGACCCCACGTGAGGGATGCCCAGTCTGGTGCTATAAAACTTATTCTTGCTTATTCTAGTCAATTGATCTTGTTTTTTCAGAAATCGCAGATTGTAGCATTTAGTGGCCCAATTGTGGCTGGCTGCCTAAAGAGAGACCCTATGGGCGTCAAAGGGCGTTAAAAACAACAGAAACAGGGCATGAAGTGTTGAGAATCTATTAGAATTCCACGGGGTGGATTTCACAAAGGTGGTTTTACTAAACTATGGTTTTACGTACGTTTTTATATGATTTGCACATAATTTCATTACGAAATATTGCCTAATTCTTTACGAATTTAGTTGATTTTCTTAAACCACCAGTTGAAATCTGAAACCTGCAGCACAGCAGGTCTCTGTTTTGCAGAAATTTCAGCTGAGCTAAAACCATTGTTTAAGAAAATCTACGAAATTCGTAACGAATCAGGCTATATTTCGTAATGAAATTATGTGCAAATCATATAAAAACGTACGTAAAACCATAGTTTAGCAAAACCACCTTTGTGAAATCCACCCTGAGTTTTAAAGGGTCAGTGTGTTGATTCAACTTATACGAATTGATTGATTTGTTTTGACTTTTATTTGCATGTATGTATTGGCATTTTCAAGTATCGTTTATCGATAAAATTCAGCAAATACGTTTAACTCAAGGTTGAGCTTCAGCTAATTTCCATTTATAAATCAACTCACCGTAGTTAAGCCTCTGTTTTCAAAGTTCTGTTCTGTTCGTTTTTTTCAAATTCTTTCAAGCAAATCTATTTCTATTTAGCTGCCTCATAATAAGCCTAAACACTTCGCTTTATAAGGTTTAACGGATTAGAATTGAATTGATGTTCAATTTAATACACATTAATGAAGCTTTAGGTAGGATTTTTAAGTTATTCGTGTTAACAATAGCTTACACCGTGACTAACTAACTAAGCCACTTATGACAAAATTGTATATTAATAATGAGTCTAAATCTAATCCGTTAAATCCGTTTTGATCCGTTTAGTCCGATTTGTAATCATTACCAACAATATCCGAGAAATAAATTGAAACATCATCGTATAATTCCGGCTCCACATTTTGACCATTTTCTAGTTTTGTGGCGATTTCTCTCGGCAGCATGCTGTGCAGCAATTTTTCCATTTTTTCTGTCACTTCGCGAAGATCGGCCGTTCGCTCTTCAATCTGAAAAAAAATCTGGTTTTAAAAACGTTTTAAAATTTATTTTTGTCAAAAAACAGAAAAAACAAAAAAATTGGACCTTTTGACAAACCATCTCAATAAATTTACAAGCAAAATAAATACTTGTGAAACGAATTTGACCTTTGGAATCTTGTTCAATATTTTCATTTTAATAATTCTTAAATCTCACATTTGAATGAGCTCGCATAATATCGTACTGTTTGCCGAGGTTAAACATTTTGTCTTATTTTTGCATACAATGTCATTTTCTGTTCGATCAAATACATTGAAAATGATTCATTTTTCTTTCGCTTCATTTTCTGGTTTTCTAAAAAAACTCGTCCGCTGTTCACAAGAGTTACTATGATCAAAATCAGGGGTACTTTAATGCGGTAATTTAACTGAAATTTTACTTTTTTAAATTTTTTTTTAAATTCGTGAAGTAATATAGTAATATAAGGATGTTATATAGGTAGTATTCACTATTCAGTATTAGTATTTTAATTTTAAACTGACTTTTTCCTCTAACTGGCTCATATATTCTTCCATAGAATCCATCAAAATACCCACCACCCCCTTCTTAACATTCCGACAAACTGCCGTTAGCTCAAGCAGCAGCATATCAAAAGTCGGTCTTCTGCTTGCTTCGAACTGCACACATTTTCGCACTAACGGTTTCGCGCGTTCCGTTACGTTTCTGGGGACAAACGGGTCACCTTCTAGCATACTGAGTCGTTTCAGTATTACCAGAATGTTGGATTTAGTCATCCCTTGGTAGGGTTCACTACCTCCCGACAGTTCAGCCAAAAGCATTCCAAAACTGTAGACATCGTGAGTGGGCGATAACGTGACATCTTCGAACGTATCCCGAAACATGATCGGATCGGTATACTGTACCAAAAGCGCCGTTGCCGTGTTGGCTTTACCAGAGCTATACTCGCGCAGACAACCTTCTTTCATTAAGCTCGACCAAGAAAGTGACCCTTCGGCCAAACGACCGATGCTACCTTGCGCCCAATCGGTGATTCTGACAGTCCAATTACAGTCTAGGAAACAAGTGGTGGAATTTAGCGCGCCGTGGACCAATTCTTTGCGATGCAAATACGACATACCACTTGCAACTTCATGGGCCAAAACTAAACGGACATCTTCGCTAACGTCATAACGGTTCCGTTTTATAACGGTATGCAAACATCCCTTGTAATTACCGTACCTGTGAACGAAACATAACGGTTTTTCAGTGAGTTTCACCAAACCAACGAATTTCATTAGGTTATCATGGCTTATGGTGTCCATGAGTGTATACAAAAGTTTACTGGTAGCTAGACCGTAGGTTTTCGGATTAGAATTCGGCATTCGGCTAGAAAGCAGCATTACAGGATTTCCACAGTACATGGCTAAAACCGCACCCCCCAAATCTTCAGCATCTGTTGCCACCACTGCACTGGAAGGAGATACACTTCCGTCTTCTGTCCTAGGCTTAGCTGTGTCTAAAATGATGTCATTTAGCGATAATAGCCACGTTTTGGCTTTAAGTTGCTTCGTTTTCATGTACTGAAAATATCCCAAGGTTGATGCTAGTAGCGAAATGACCACTACCCCAGAGGTAACACCCAAACCGATAAGTAAGCGCTGCGTTTGATACTGCGCCGCCAGTTTTGCTTCAATCCGATCTATCACCTCTGAAAAAATTTGCCGATCGTCGCAGCGAATTTGTTCCAAAATTCGCCTCTGAATTCGATGTGTTATTTGCCGATTGATCGGCACAAAATTATGCGACTCGGTAACTTCTCTCGCTCGCTTGCTATTCAGAAACCAATTTACGTAGCCCACGTAAGCTAGCATTTGATCACAAGTGATTCCTGGGGTGGTACTGATATTTACCACCATATAGGTTAGCATAGAAAACGGGTATGCATTAATCGTTGGAATATTCACTAGATCAACCGCTAAATGTTGTTGTAACTCGAGTAGAGACTTATTCATGGCTTCTTCCACTCCGTATTTGATTCGAAACGGAGTGATCAGATTACTCATCGAATTATAAATCGATGCAATTTGCAAACCTTGACTCACAGCCACATCGTAGGAAACATACGCAATGGTATTTTGTATCGATGTCAAAATACCCACCACACCGATGTTATTCCGTGAAAAAAACTTTATTGCGCCTTTGTAGGGCTGGGCCGTACCGTTGGGGTATATCTCTGGACGACTGAAATGTTCCGTTTTTGACCAACCCGGTTTTACTCGACTGAACGCTTCGGTTAAAACTCCCGTTTCGCCATCCTGTTCTCGAATCGCTATCGGCAAAATCGGCTCATTTGGAAGTTTGTAATTATTTCGGACTTGAAGCTGAGAATCGTTCCAGAATCGAATTTCTCCAGAGTAGATTTTGACCAAATCATCGATTTCAAACTTGACCACCACTCCAGGAATATTGTAGACGATCACCAACGCTCTGAAATGCAGATGAGGGGGATTAAGGGATTTAAATTGTTCAGTTTTAGGATTAGTTTTATGATTATTACTTTTACTTTTGGCTTGGTGCACTAAAGCAATAACTAGTTCATACACTGAATCTGCTAAAATCGTAGCCTTAAACGCTGGGGATTACACAATGTGTTAAACTTAGGGTTTGTATGTATTTTTCGAAAGAATGAATTTGTAGGAAGTATGTGTTTACGGCTCCTGTTGTGTGAAGTATGTCTAATAAATGCTACATACTATGCTAAGCTCGAATTAAACGAATTAAATGAACTAGTCCGTTAAATCCCATTTCGAATAATGCCCTTATTATCTAGATTTAACACTTTTGTGACCAACAACCATGTTATGTCAAACACTTACTCGGTTAGAGGTAAGTCTAGGTTTTGCTTACTATATAAATAATTTAGCCCTACTTACGTAATATAACTTAATTTTTAGGACACGATTAATATTTACGTTAAAATCATACTTAATAGCACCTCTAACTGTTAATGCACCTATTACCACCAACTTAAACATCACTTAATGTTAATTTAGTTTGTTTAGTTACTTCGTTTAGTTTAGCTTACCCTCCAAAAACAGGGAAAATATCCAAATGTGTATTGGATATATAGTATTCGTTTTCCACGATACCATCTATGGCTCCGTAAATATACGGTCCCTTGCGGTCATAACATCGTCTCCGCATAACACATTCCGCTACTAGGGATCCGGTCACGTTGTAGAAGAAACCGACTCCGGTTTGAGATTCCTCCGCTTCATATAGAATCGACCACTCCTTGTAAACCTCGGCGGGAAAACCAGACCCTATTCCTTTGACCGTAGCAGGGGCTACTGTAGTGAAGGTGGTGTAAACCAGGAAAAATAGCGACAAAAAGAGATTCATTTTGGTCCTGAAAATAAACTAATAAAAAAACGTTTTTTATGCCATGTTAATGGTGTAGTTTTTGTGCAGCTAATCATGTTTTTGGCACCATTCTTTTGCCGGACAAGTAAGTTAATGTAGTCGGACGCAGCGGCTAATAAATTTGCTTCAAAATATCATTTCAAAAACCTCAAAATTAACCGGATTTCACTTTAGCGTTCTGATTTTTAGTCAGACAAAACCGACTTGACAATATGCATCAATATTAAACGTGCATTTTAAATTCCGTTAGTCCAGTGATACCTAGCTTAGAAATGGCTACAGACTAAAACTAGATTGAATTTCTTTTTTTTGTTAAACGTCTTTTGTTAAACTGAGGTACGCCTAGTATGTCTGAGATTAACGTTTATAACTGAACTGATAACTGATAACATCTGCAAACCTTGCTCGACTCATACTTGCAGCTGTATGTCCGTTCATCAGGCAAAATTACGAAATAATCACACCACTAATAGTATATAAGATCAGATTATGACGTGATTTTTTCGTAATTTGCCGGCTGAACGGACATACGGCTGTAAGTATGAATCAAGCCTAATATTATCTAACTATTAAATTGTTCAATTTCTCATTTACTTTTTCTAGGGTAAAACATACTGAGTTAAAGTTTCTTTGTCATTAACTGATGACATCGTTTATGAAACTAAGCATAATATTTTGGATAAGTATTAACAGTGTTCGCTAAATTTTCTAGTCAATCAATCAGAGTTTGAAATAATCGAAGTTTAAGTTATTAAACAAATACAATCTAATCCGTTTAATTGATTTATTTATTAATCTATTTTAGGATTTGACTTATAACCCCCTCACGATAAAAACCAGGTTTTAGATTCCTTAAGCTTATTTCAGCGATTCTAAATAAATATGTCATGTCTTTGTTATGTGAGCGATTTAGCATGATTACTTATATTAATTGGTTAAGCTCATCAAAATCTTAATTTGTCAGTACAAATTTATCTTCAATCAGTCACGAAAATGTAGGTTTGCCAGATTATAATTTGTCAGTGATAATATTTAGGACATACTTTTACTGCTGAAGTATTTCATTAAAAACGCAAAGGTTTGCGTGCTAATTCGCAAAGCGCTATTCTTGATATCAGAAACTGTCACTCATAATAGAAGAATCCGAAGGTATAGGAAGGACGTTCGTACATACGTAGTTAGATACGATTTTACAGGACATCAAGAGTACATAATAGGATCCTCCAAATCTCCTATTATGTACTCTTGAATGTACTCTTGATATGAAGCAACTCCTTCTTTACTTTAACAACACAACAACAATTTACTAAAATGATAAACATACGCAATAAAATAAGAACTATTCAACTTCATAATTGAAGTATTATAATTAATTCTTGAAGGACCTTTGCACAAACCGTATTCTCAAGTTATGCTTTTATGCTTACTCTGTTGTTATGCTGGCGCCATTATCAATTCAGTTAATTGCTGTAAATGAGAAATAGGGCCAAAGAGGCTGTGGTGTAGTGGTTAGCATTCTTGTCGTCGACGCGAGCGGCGTGAGTCCGAGTCCCGACGCCTCCATTCCTTTCTTTCATTTTAAATCTAGGTGTCCTCTTTGCGTTCAGCAAATTCGGCTTGTGACTTTTCCGACATTTGGCGGGAATATTTGACAAACGAGCTAATCGTATTGAACTTAATGAGTAAAATCATATTTATTGCCTGCCTTCTCAAGTCTAAATCTGAAATTGTATTTAATATTGATAGATTTGATATTTTGAATGATTAGATACAGAAATCACATTTTGACCTATCAAACTTACCATTTTTAGTTTACCATTTTCCGCGCACTAAAGTAACTGAATATAAGGACTTGAGTAATTAAATATTGCTAATATTAACGATACCAATGTTCCTAATATGAATAGTAATTGCTATAAATACTAAATGTTACTAAACGAAAAGATGAACAAGACATTTCGTTTAATAACGACTGACACTGACAGTGCAACGAATTGTGTGAAAAGTGTGAACTATTAATTAATAATTAATGAATACAAGAACGATTTCAAGCAGTTTAATTAATCTTAAGCCCGGTTTATACTTGCCCTCAAGGACACAAGGACAGGGACAAGAACAAAGTTTGGTCAGCTGCCGTGAAGAGATGACAAAATCGTATTGGCTAATTTTCTGTTATACGATCGGAAAGTGACACCAACCTTAGTCATGCGAAAAGTTGGCTTATTTGGTCTAGCAGCTTTTTTTAATCGCTTAAGGACAAAATAATAAGGACAAGGACGAGTATGAATCGGGCTTAGGTATTCCCACCAGGAGCATGATAGAGCATCGTTTGGGACATTATCTATGTAGAAGGTATTGTCAATTTTTTTCTTATCGTATACTTTTAGTCTATCTAAAATTGAATGATAAAAATGTCAACATTGTTCAAGGAGGTGATTTCGGAATGGCATTTTTGATTTGATTTTTAACTAATGTTTAACTCTTTTAATCTATTAAAATAACTAAACGTCAAGAATAACACCAAGAGTACATAATAGGAAGTAGCGCCATAACGTCTTAATCATCCCAAGTACGCTGCCTAAGTACTTAGGTATCCCCTGCCCCAAATCAAGGTTTCAGAACGACACCCCCTTGTTACGGCAAGCGGCCAAATGAACTCTCTGGCCCTGAATTACTACATAACAGTACCCCCCTTCCTCAGATATCAAGACGTTAGAGCGCTATTTCGGTCATAGCCTGAGCGTCCTGGCAATTTAGCTAGGTCATAGTCTCATACTGTTATTATTATGCAGTTTTGATGCTAACAAAAGTGCGTAAGAGTGTCTCACTGTATAGACGTCTTCTATAAAAGTGAGACACTATTATGTACTCTTGATAATACTAATCTGGTTGAGTTATCTAAATGGTTTATAGCAGTCCAATATTGCTCTGTTGCCACATGGTGTCCGTTGGCTCGGTGGCGAATTCGCGAATCAGTGGATCCAGTAGCCAATACGTCGTCATTAAACCTTTCCCCTGAAAAATAATTATTTAAATGATAAATATTATGTGACAAAAAATTTGAGACAGCTTGCTGAGAAAAAGCTTGAAAGCCGTACCTAAATTTGCCGTAATTGAGAAGGGACGTAAATTTATCTTATTTTCGAGGTTGTCTAAGATTGCCTAAAAAGTCAAAATTCGAGATAAACACTTGGGACTATTGACTTCTAGAAAGGCTCTGCCGGAAACTGTGCCCAGAATTGTGAGACTTACCTAAACTTCATTTCAACTTTACAACAAACTTTACAGATAAACCACCAAAACGTTTATGCAGCAACAAATCTAATTGTTTGATCACTATTTTTCAGCAGCATCCGTGACATGATGTGTAACTACAGGCAGCGCAATAACTTTTACTTACATTACATACGACTCAATACTCAAATTTTAAGTCTTAAGTATAAACAGCCTCACTTTTATATCGACTTGTCCCCGGGGTTCAAAAAGATACTGGGGATATAGTTTGAGACGCTCCACAAAATCTTCCGACACGTGAATGCGCATCGGTAAACTTGATGATTCCATACGAGACGCCGTGTTTACTAAAAAAGTTTTCGCAGTCACTCGATTCCCCTCTTCCTTGTGTTTGATTTATACCAGGCTACGAGTAGTTTTAATTTATACCAGTAGTAAACTTCAATACAAGAGTATTCCTAAAGTATTGATTGTCAGTTGGTATAGTAGTCTGTACTACGAGAGTGTTAGTACTTGCAAGAGTACATAATAGGGAAGAGTACGGCACAACGTATTGCGACTGCTCGGCCAGGACGATACTCTCAAAAGAAATTATGACACTTTTTTTATACGAGAGCAACTGAGTCTGTCTTTATTTGACGGGAGGATCATCCGCAGAGTAACCTGAAAGTCCTGGAGCTGCTTTTTCGATTAAAAGGAGAGCCCCCACAACAATAACAAAATCAATTAAAACTGAAATTTAATTCTTCTTCAAGATGAAGATCCGTGACCTGTTTTTATCTAAACTAAAGCCGTTTTTAATAGAAAACATCAAAATTAATTCTTCTGAAGACTAGAGCAAACTCTAATAAGTCGGAGCGGAAAAAAGAGTAATGTTTAGGATCAGTTCATACCTACAGCCCTATGTCGGTTTAGCCGCCAAAGATACTCAATAATCACGCCACAATCTGATCTTATACATTCTTACTTAGTGGCGTGACAGTTTTGTCATTTTGCCCGCTGAACGGACATACGGCTGTAAGTATAAATCGACCCTTACCAGTGTCTCCAAACAGACAATATCTCGGCATTCTCAGTCCTATCACCCCCGCCATACAGGGCCCGGAGTGTAAACCAATGCGAATCTGCACATGTCGTTTCATGTAGGACAGTTTGATGGTTCGGGTGGTCCGAAGTATGGTCAGGGATAGACCGGCTATCTCCTTCACATGGTTCAGTCCGTTCTTGTGCGGCAGCCCACTGGATATCATGTAGGCGTCGCCTGCAAAAAATAGATAGTGGATACTACAGGAATTCTTATTGGGGAAATAAAAAATGAGAATCAAATACGGGGGCCGCTCGTGTCGACGTCGATTAAAACACTATCAATTTTGCTAATACATAACAGAGCACAGAATGAAAATAACCGGCTACATAATTTAGCTCTACATGACTTACATACATTATCTCGGTGTGTGTCAATTACGTAACTGACGCTGCGTTATTGAAGAAATAAAGTTAAATCTAATCCGATAAATCATATTTTGGTTAAAACGTTAAGTCTATTTCTTATGAAACAAGCATTTCCAGTTTTTGAGGAAAGTAAGCTAATAAAACTAAAATGCAATCTAAAAATGCAAACTAAAAATGCAATTTATTCGAATATTTGACGGTTGAAAGTGAATACGGCTGTTAGTTTTGGTTACCAATGGTTTCGACTTTATACGCGTCGAATTGGTCGACCACGGCATCGAACTGGGAGTAGAGCGTGTTCAGGAAATCCACCACTTGCAGGGGAGACAGCTCGCTGCACAGCGACGTGAAACATTAAACAAACAGGTTTCGGTCAAACTGATGCTTAACAAAGCATAAGGTTTACGCTGGGACCCATTTCTTCCATTGCGCAGGCTTACTCACACGATCGAGTTTGCATGGAGTCAATTGCAGTTTGTGGGTACAGACACAGATGGGTTAGGTGCCTAATGTCTGAAAGGCGGATGTCTTGATGCTCGATTCCAAGCGGAGGGGGGTGGTCCTAGTTTTGTATTATTACAAAAAATATTCACATTTTGAGTATTTTTATCTCATTTTAGGGCACTTTTTGACCCGCAACCAAAAATCTTTCACGGTTTTTTGATTGTTTACTCAATTTTGGTACACTTTTTTGGCCATCAGAGGGGGGTGGGGGGTTGAAGCGGTTGAGGCCTGCTGTCTGAGGGGGGCGGGGAGGGTGCGGACCCCCCTGGGGGGGCGGGGTGGACACCCCTTACTCCCCTCCAATATGCATTTATGGTTACAGACAAGCCCACAATCACATGGACAAGTATGAATGAATAGAGTTTTAGACTAATCCAGGTTTAGTTTTTTATTCCAAGTTTTAATTTAAGTATTTAAGTTTAGTTTTAACGTGTTCCACAATGTTTTCCAGCTGCCGAATAAAGCCCGGTTCATACTTGTCCTTAAGGACACAGGGACAGGGACAAGGACAAATTTTGGTCCGCTGCTGTGAATAAATAACACAGGCTTATTTTTTGCATACGATGTGGGAGTGACCCCAACTTTACTCAGACAAAAAGTTGGCTTATTTGGCCAGGCAGTTTTTTTGGAATCGCTTAAGGACAAAACGATGGGGACAAGGACAAGGACGAGTATGAACCGAGCTTAACTGACCAACAATGTCCGAGAAATAAATGGACACGTCATCGTACAGCTCTGGCGCGACCGTTTCGCCATTCTCCAGTTTCGCGGCGATTTCTTTGGGCAGCATGCTGTGCAGTAACTTTTCCATTTTGTCATTCACACCACGAATATCCGCCGTACGCTCTTCGATCTAAAACAGCATCAGACATAGAGCATAGAAATCTAAAGACCAATCCATTAATAAATCAATAAATCACCTTTTTCTCAAATTGGACACAAATTAGTGCACTAGTAAATCCCAAATTTGATAGATAATAAATTAAACAAATAGGCAAATTAACAAATCACTAAATAAATCGATAAATTAATATATCAATAAATTAAATCAATCAATAAATCAATATACCAATAGATCAATAAATCAATAAATCAATAAATCAATAAATCAATAAATCAATAAATCAATAAATCAATAAATCAATAAATCAATAAATCAATAAATCAATAAATCAATAAATCAATAAATCAATAAATCAGTAAAATACAATCAATCAATAAATCAATAAAATACACTAAATCAATAAATCAACAATCAACCTAGGTTAATGAATCAGTGAGTGACCTTTTGTTCTAGCTGATTCATATATTGCTCCATAGAGTCCATGAGTATCCCAACCACGCCTTTCCGTACACTTTTCGAGACGGCAGCCATTTCTGCCAAAAGAGTGCTGAAACTGGGTCGTTTCGATGAGTCAAACTGGATGCATTTTCGAACCAACGGTTTCGCAGTGGCGGAAACGCTACGGGGCAGAAACGGATCGCCTTCACCCATACTGAGTTTTTTCAGCATAACCAGTATGTTAGACTTTGTTAGACCGTAGAAGGGTTCATGACCCTCCGATAGTTCAGCAATCAACATGCCGAAACTATAGATATCGTGGTGTAGCGCTAGTTCAACCTCTTCGAAGGTATCTCGAAACAAAACCGGATCGGTATATTGTATCAGAATGTTGGTCGAAATGCTAGGCTGGCCCGAGGTGTAGTCCTTTAGATAATTGCCTTTTAGAATCGACGACCAACTAGGGGCTGAGTCGAGGGTCGATCCCACTTTACCCTGGGCCCAGTCGCTAATTCGCACGGTCCAATTGGAGTCAAGAAAACAGGTAGTCGAATTCAACGCTCCGTGTGCTAGCTCCTTACGGTGCAGATAGTCCATTCCGCAGGCCACGTCATGCGCCAACGCTAGACGTACGTCTTCCCCGACGTCATAACGGTTACGTCGTATCACGGTATGCAAACAGCCCTTGTAGTTGCCGTAACGGAAAACATAGGCTAACGGCTGATCATTCAGTTTGATCAAGCCAATGAATTTCATCAAGTTATCATGGCTAACGGTATCGATTATGGAATACAAAAGTTTGCTGGTGGTTAGACTGTAGCCTTTGGGGTTGCTATTTGGGACCCGGCTTGGAACCAAGGTTACGGGGTTCCCGTAGTACAACCCAAAAAGTGCTCCCCCAATTTCGGCCTGCTCAGCTATCAAGTTTCTACCCGAGGAAGGGGTTGAACGATGCTCATCCATTGGTGATTCTGGCTTGCTCAAAAGCGACACTTCTCCTAGCGGTATAAGCCACGTTTTGGCTTTCAACTGTTTGGTTCGAATATACTGTACGTAAGCAATGGGTATGGCTAGCAAGGCGAAAATGACTATCCCACAAAAGGTTCCCACCCCTATGACTAATCTCTGGGTACGATATTTTGCGTCATAGCGCTCTTGTAGCATATCAAGCAACACCGGATACATGGGTTCTCCCTGGCAACGAATGTTTTGCAATATGCGATTTTTAATCATTTCGACTATTCGCGAATTCATCAGAATAAAATGATGAGTTTCTGTCACCGACTGTGCACGAGCGTCGCTTAGGATCCATTCCACATAACCTAAACATTAAGAATTATTACTGAATGGTGAAATAATACTGAAAACTTCAAAAAAGCGCCAAAAAACGTACTACTACATTACTGGGGTTTTTTCGCATCATTGCATATAACTGCACGACAACCAACTTTGAAGCAAATATAATTATCAAAAACAAATCTTTTATAGGCATGGGCACGTTTAAACGGTTTGGAACCGTTTAAACGTTTACGCGTTTAAAAAACGCGGTTTTCGAACCGTTTACCGTTTAGTACGTTTAAACGTTTAAACGCTTACATGTATAATCGTTTAAACGTTTAAACACGTTTAAATGCTCACTTGTTTAACCGTTTAAACGTTTAAACGCCTTTAAACTCTCACTTGTTAAACCGTTTAAACGTTTAAACGCGTTTAAACGCTCACTTTTTTGACCGTTTAAACGTTTAAACGCGGTTAAACGTTTAAACGTTTAAACGTTTAAACGCGTTTACGTTTAAAAAACGTTTAAACGGTTAAAAAACGTTTACAACCGGACTCATCTGTAAAAATGTTTACAGATTTTTGTAAACGTATTCATGCCTATTCTTTTACTTCCGCAGTTCCCAACTCGAAATATCACAAAAAAAGTTCCAGCTACAGCCAAAGTATCTCCCCAAAAAAGAGCCAAAAGAAACCAAATATATTCAACACTCACCAATGAAAGCCAAAACCTGTGAACACTCAATTCCTGGGCCCGTCGATGTATTGACAATCATATAACTCAACATGGAGAACGGGTAAGCATCGATCGTGGGTATATTCACTAGATCGACCGTTAATTGCTGCTGCAACTCTAAGAGGGATTTATTCATGGCTTCCTCAACGCCGAATTTAATCCGGGTCGGAGTTATCAGATTACTCATCGAATTATAAATCGATGCAATTTGTAACTGATGATTCATCGCTACGTCGTAGGACACATAGGTTATGGTATAGGGGATGCTAGACAACACCCCTACGGCTCCGAAATTGTTTTTTGAAAAAAACCGGATTGCATCCGGATTAAAGGGACTAGAACGGTCGGTTCGATTACTCGATTTGACTTGGCTCGACCAACCAGGAGAAACCCGAGAAAATGCTTCGGTCAGAACTCCCGTTTCACCATCCTCTTCCCGTATCGCGATTGTCATAATCCGTTCGTTGGGTAGTTTGAAATTATTTCTGACTTGGAGTTGAGTATCGTTCCAGAATTTGATTTTTCCCGAATAGATCTTGGCGAGATCGTCGATTTCAAATTTCACCGTGACACCCGGAATGTTGTAGACTATCACTAGGGCCCTAAAATAAAAGAAATTTTTAAATTTAATTTTCGAACTATAGTTTATTAGTTAAACACAACTTGTGTTTGACGTACAATTTAAACTATTCTGTGTTCTGTATTTATTATATTATACTTTATTCAAGCAGATTTCATTTTTGCGGTAGCTGCACTGAAACTGTGCTTTGTATCGACGTGCATCGATAGCCAAAGTTAAGCCCGGTTCATAAAAAACTGGCCTTGACCCCAACTTTTAACAAGCAGCAATTTTATGCAAAATTTACTGAGTTTTGATCCATGGCCACAGCATTGCTGTCTTGGCGAACAGTAATACCTAATTTTCAGTGCAATTGTATAATCGTTAGAAAATACATCAGCTGGAAGAAATCCCTTCAAAGGAAGGTTAACCTGTCGCTCACATTTTTTAAATTTTCAGAAAGGTTTTTTGTCATTTTTGCAAAGTTATTTGTAAACTTTACGTCGAATGATGTTAAAAAATATTAACAATGTTTTGAAAAAATTTCGAATGATTTTCAAAAAAACGAGAAAAGAAAGTAAGAGGTGTAGAGGATAGGGCCTGGGACTTTTTGTGTGGGCTTCAAGAATGCTAAACACTGCACAACAACCCCCACGTCTTGTAGCTCTAATTATTATTCCTAAACTGCTGAAGCCTTCTTTTAAGCGACTTACAAATGCCTTATAAATTAAAGGTGCGTTTTGCTCAGTTTTGAGACGATTTTTGCTCTTTTTTTGCTGCTTCTTTTTAATAATTGTGGGAGTAATTTAATTTATTACCTAGTTTTTGAAAATTTAAGCGTCAGTCAATGAAAAAGTTACATTTAGGGCTTTACAAAACATAAAAAACGACTAATATGGCTATTTCGGCACTACAGTAACCTAGCTAACAACAACAAACCGAAGCTAGCTGGCTGGCCGCCTGGGCCAGCTCACACACGATCACACATAATGAAAAACCTACACACAAACACACACACAAATTTGCTACAGCGAATACACGTACGACGTGTAATTTACGTAGGGCAAAACAAATGTAAAGTCCTGTCGCTACTGAGGTAGCGACAGGAAAAACTGTTACAATTGCTAGACTAAAGTCTGACGAAAATTGCTGGACACTCAGATAAAATAGGTGGTGTGATCTTCGCGACTACTCGCTGTACTCTTGGTATCGTAATGAAATCACATGTTTTCTTTTGTCTCAGGTCCATCAATTTTTGGTCAGACTTTAGTTGGTTGAAAATCGTTTAGAGACAAAACGATAAGGACAACAATAAGGACAAGTATGAACTAGGCTTTGTGGAAACTGTCATAATCAATTTCTCTATCACTGCATAAAAACTAAAGTTTGACCAAAAATTGCTGGACCCTGAGACAAAAAGAAACACGCGATTTCATTACGAAAAGAACGAATTGCGAGCATCAAGAGTACAGCGACTAGTCACAAAAATCACGCCACCAGTTTCGTCGCAGGGTTCACCAATTTTTGGTCAGACTTTAGTTTTGTTATGCCAGAGAATTTTAGGCTAGTTCAGCTATATATAGTTTTGTTACAAGTAACGTTTTTAGTTTAGTTGTAGTTACAGTTTGGCTATTTGCTGCTCAACAACAGCTATTTTAACTAGTTTTAGTTTTAGTTATGTATGTTGAAAAAAGATGATGCCCCCATTTCGACAGAAGAAAGAAATGGAGGCGCCAGGAAACGAAACCGGGCCGTTTGCTTCGCAGACTAGAATGCTACCACTACACCCCAGCCCTCGAGTCTAGTAGGCAGGGTTGGCAGTCTCGGTCTCGGTCTCGGTCTCGTGAAAAACCCGAGACTAGGCTGGTCTTGGTCTCGGTCTCGGTCTCGGTAGGAAAACCGAGACCTGCCATAGGGTGGTCTCGGTATTTCAGATGACACTTGAAGTTTTCAAAATTTTTCACAGATTTTTTTAAAAATTTGTTTTCAAGCAGAATTCCAAGCATGACATGGTAGAAAACTGACTACTACAGAAAGGAAATGTCAGTGCACCGGCAAATTTTGGCTAACTTCAAGTTTGAGGTTTGTATTTTACACCGTCTATTTTTATCAAGCCAGAGTTTTTAGCTAAAGTTTGAATCGGTTGTCTTTTTTAGCGATGTTGCACTTGTATGTGGAACCTTTGAAGCATTCAAATAGTAAAAATATATACTACTGGCCATCATTAACCAAACAGTGCTAACTTCGTAGTTGATTTGTAATTAAAAATTTGCTGGCTTCTGCAACTTTACTGAGCGCTAACTGAGTGTGCAGTTTAATAGAACTTTCTTGAGCCCCAACCTCTTACCGCATGTCAAAACATTAAGGATCTGAAGAAACCTAGGCACAATCAAATTTTTTTGGCTATACAGTGGATTGGGTTGGGGCAACAAGCCCTCCGGCTTCCCCCCACATAATTGAGTCAGCGGAAGAAACTTCTGATCCGTGATGGTGCTATTATCTGAACTTCTGATAGTAGCGTCAGCACGGACGATTCTACGATGGCACCGGAGATAGGTTGCAAAAGTGTAAACCTTATGTATGCTGTATGCACTACAAAATGCCAATGGTAAAAGGCCAAAAACGCCCTGCCAAGAAGCGTTCGAAACTTTACTTTAAAAAATATCCAATAGTTGTCAGAATAGCAAAAATTGATCCCCTGCTCCGGTTGTCAATTACTCTCATGCATCCGGGTGTGCCAATGTTAAATTTCTCGTAACTTTTTTTATACTAAATCACCAATTTCCTACGTTTCAGATTACTTTAAATGTCGAAAATTGAAATTTTAAAATAGGTCTCCAAGGGCTGGTCTCGGTCTCGTAGGTCTCGTTTGGGTGGTCTCGGTTGCCTGGTCTCGGTCTCGGTCTCGATCTCGGTCTCGGTTGCAAACCCGAGACTTGCCAACCCTGCTAGTAGGCCTTAGTTCTCACTTACAGCATGTATACCAGAACAAAACTAATAATGAACAAAGTTAATCGAGTTAATCTAATCCAGTAAATCCTCTCGGATTAAGCCGTACCCGCCAAGCATCGGAAACACAGCCAGATGTTCATGATTTTCGTAGAAATTCTGGTCTACTATCCCATCGACCGCAGCGAATATAAACGGTTCCTTTTGATGATCACACAAATTCTGTATGACACACTCCCCCACAACGGATCCAGCTGTTACGTACAGAAATCCAATATTCGATTCGGACTCTTCGGCTTCGTACAAAATCGACCATTCCTTATATACTTCGGCTGGGAAGGCGGATCCTATCCCGTTTACCATTATCTCTTTTGAGCTCTGCAACGAAGTCTGTGCGCTGATTGGCTGTAGTGAGATTAAGAGAGTTAGCAGGATTAACATATCGATTAGTTGAGATTTGAATAATTCAATAATTAGTAATTGATTTGGCGATATGATTAAATATGAATCATATATACTCCTGTATTGTTAGGTCATAAATCACCAGTCATAGTTCTGGAATGTTGGATTGCAGTTCCCAAAATGTAAATAAATAATATATTTTTTGCAAAAAATGGAAATTAACAACTTCAAGGTATAAAATCACAGGTTAAACAGCAGTTTTAGGTAAATCTATATCAATACTTCTCCTTTGTAATAAAAACAGTCCTTAGGTTTTCAACGCTATACTCATACAGTAATCCGAAAAATTAATTCCTGAGCTAATGTTTTCGTTCTAGTAATCCTCTTTTATACCCATTCGAGCTCTTTCTAAAAACCATATGAGACTTTAGCAGTTAATTTCGCAGATTGCCCAAATGACCCGAAGCCATTGAAACTAGTAACAATCCCTTGTTTCAGATTAATCATTAGTAACTAACGACCTCAGCGTAAATTCAGATTATCTGAATTTTAACCCTTTCCTTCCTGACTTTTTCATTTTTTCAATTTTGAAGTCCAAGCTGTGGCCGGGATTCGAACCATCGCTGGCTTGCTGCCTCTGATTCACGTGTGAATGGCGCCCTAGCCACTCGGCCACGCGCTCATTTCATTCGGTCTCCTCATAAACAAAGTGATTTTGTGAAACATCAGTCCGCTAGGTTTCCATGCCCTGAGATTAACTGCATGTACAATAAATTCTGGATGTAGAACTACCGTAGGAAAGGAAGAATTATGCAGAGCTTAATGTGTCCACTAATTTTAAGATATCGCGAGTACCTAATATTTTCACAGGTTACATCCTAAGAAACTCTTGTATTTTTTCATGCCGAAACTTTGCTGAAATACTACTAAGGGATATCTTCAAACATTTTTTAGTACTTTTACAACTTAGCTATGTATTAATAACGAATCTTTACTTTTGCTTACTTTCTTATCACTATTATTTACGTCTTAATTTAGTTGCAATTTAGTTTTGTCAAATAATCAGGTAAAAACTACAGTTACAATTGAACTAACACAGCATTAATTAGTTCGTTTCTCAATTAATTAATTAACTAATTGTCACAATCCGCGACTCACAGACCGATATAGTAATACTGACTTTATTAATTAATTACAATCGAAGCACAATACAATAGGCAGGCAACAAGATAAAGCTACATTAGTGAACTGACAATAGTTTAGTTACAGTTTTAATTGTCAAATTAAGAAGCGATTCATACTTGCAGCCGTATGTACGTTTAGCCGACGAAAATGTTAAGAATCATTAGCTATGATGCTTACAAAGCATCCGGCGTGACTAATTCGCAATTGTTTCGGATGAACGGCAATAAGTATGAATCGACCTTAAGGAAAAAGTCGCGTGAAAATACTACCTAGACTTTTTATACAAGGGAATCATTACTGTCTACAAAAGTGCATAGAAAAACAGACCATAAAATATACAGCTTTTCAGACAATCAACAGGAAATACCTATGTTAAAAATTATTATTTAAATTAGTCAAATTTTAAAATTTAAACTTGAAATAATTTAAAATTTAAAATTTAAAACTTAAAGTTTAAAGTTTAAAATTTAAAATTTGAAATTTAAAATTTAAAATTTAAAATTTAAAATTTGAAATTTAAAATTTAAAATTTAAAACTTAAAATTTGAAATTTAAAAATTAAAATTTAAAATTTAAAATTTAAAATTTAAAATTTAAAATTTAAAATTTAAAATTTAAAATTTAAAATTTAAAATTTAAAATTTAAAATTTAAAATTTAAAATTCAAAACTTGAACTTTGAAATTTAAAATTTAAAAAATTTAAAAATTTGAAGTTCAAAATTAAAAATTTAAAAATTGAAACTTGAAATTCAAAGTTTAAAATTTAAAATTAAAAATTTGAAATTCAAATTTTAAAATTTAAAATTTAAAATTTAAAATTTAAAATTTAAAACTTAAAATTTAAAATTTAAAATTTAAAATTTAAAATTTAAAATTTAAAATTTGAAATTTAAAATTTAAAATTTAAAATTTAAAATTTAAAATTTAAAACTTGAAATTTAAAATTTAAAATCTGAAAAATTTAAAAATTTGAAATTTAAAATTTAAAATTTTAAAATTGAAACTTGAAATTCAAAGTTTAAAATTTAAAATTTGAAATTTGAAATTTGAAATTCAAAATTTGAAAATTTGAAATTTAAAATTTAAAATTTAAAATTTAAAATTTAAAATTTAAAATTTAAAATTTGAAATTTAAAATTTAAAATTTAAAATTTAAAATTTAAAATTTAAAATTTAATTAAAATTTAACATTTTAAATTTCAAATCTACAATTACAATTTATTACAATTTAAAATTCAAAATTCAAAATTCAAAATTTCCAATTTGCAACCTTGCATTGTAACGTCTTTTGACAGCAAATAAGTGTCTAAATCTAACAGAAGAGTGAGACACCATTCTTATATAATACTATTTTATCTATCAAGGACTAGAAATAGACCTGTGTATTTCTCTACAAAGACGACCCATTCTGATTTCGCATCTCCGCGTTGAAAAAATATTACTGTTTCGTATTTCTCTGGCGAAGACACATAGCTGCATAAACGTACAAATGACAATAAAGCAAGATCACACGGATTAAAATGACACAAACTTACATTGGTCTAATTAAAGACCGGTTTCAACAGACTCGAAGATTTTTAATTTTCTACATTCTAATATCGAATTTAAATTCAACTTCGTAGCAAATTTCACTGCCAAGCCATTGAATTTGAAAAACATTCTGTTAAGTTCAGTTCAGTTAAGGTGGCGCTTAGGGAAACCAACTTTGGCGTTTAATTTTTTTCAGCTGCATTTTTGACCATAATGTCTTGAAGGAAAGTTGTTCAAAATAAAAAGAGCTTTCATTTAATGTGCGTATTGTTAAAAAAAATTTTTTCAAAATTTTTCGGACAACTTTGTAGTCGTAGCAAAAAATTTTTTGTCTCAATATGAAATGATTACTCATATCACTGAAATTTGCAGTTTCGTAGCTTTAAATTGATGTATTAAACATAAGAATACGTTGAAGTTTTGCTGAGCTATTTAGCTGTGAAAATAGAGAATCAAAAATGAAAAACCTGAAAAGCTGATAAATCTTCGAAAACATCAATTTTTTGATTTAATTTCCTAAAAAATTGATTATGGCTTTTGGTAACTTTTTTAATGGAAATATGCAGTCCTAGGAAAGGTCTAATTTTTGAAAAAGTGAAACGTGTGGGCAAACCTCACATTTTTGCGTAGCGAAATAGACTACTTTTTTTTGGACCTGGGTCCCAGCTGCCGATTGCGATCGAGTTGAAATTTTGCACAATGAAAGAAAGAATATAAATGCAGACGTGAATGTTTTTCGATTTTTAAATTTTGGCTCTCAGCACTTTTTGTAGCCACTCAAACACAACTGATTTTTGAAAAATCGATTTTTTGCAAAATCAAAATTGAAAAAAGAAAATCTAAGACCTTTCACGTCTAGATTTTTGAAAGATCTTTCTATCAATACCGAGATCATCAAAATCGATTAAGGTTTCGCCGAGCTAGGTCAAAAATAAAATTAGTGTGAATAGAAATTTGAACATGGCTATAAAACTTGTCACATTCACATTAAAGTGCTGAAAAGTATTGTAATTACGTTTTTTTTGAGGCCTTTTTGATGTACTATTAAACTGGTACTGCTAATAATTGCATGAGCTTGGTTCCAAACATGACTATTTTTGCTGAGCGCCACCTTAAGGGGGGGCTACCCAGGTCAAAAATCAAAGTTCTCCAATTTTGCTTATTTTCACATATGTTACTCTCCCAAGGCACCCGAACATCAGATAAGAACAATTAAGCTTGAAGGTGCACTTTTGGTTCAGTGCGTTTGTCAGTGTATTTACATAGGCAAAAGTACGCCAAAAAGCCGAAAAGTAGCCCTTATTTGAACAGTTCTAGCACAAACCACATTAAGCCAATCAGGCTAAAACTTGACATAGCAGTAGCCCACATGTATGCGCAAAATCGTATGATCCGGATTTTTGATATGTATTTTCAAGTCTAAAATCGAGGGCGAAATGTGAAAAAATGGCCGTTTTTTGGACCCGCCAAATTTGAGTGATTTTACATTTGACGTCATTGCTCAGGCCATAGGCAAAAATTTAAAAAAATGGATCATAGAGGTTGAGATATGACGTTAGGCTATCGAATCATGTAAAAATCAACTTCGTCAGTGTTAACAAAAATTTCGAGTAAAGGGGCGCTTTGCAACCACAAAAAACTTTTTTGCGGCTATGATTTACACGTAAAATTGAATTTCTGGGAGCCCCTAGTAAAAAATTGGCAAAAGCTTTGGTTCCAGTTTGTTACATCTGCGATGCGCCTTCCTTAGGGCTACATTGTGTTCAAATTTGAAGCGAATCGGAGAACCTAAAATTTTCACTTTTTCAGGTAGCCCCCCCCCCTTAAGTTCTATTAAAACTATGTAAAACATTGTTATCACCAAAAAAACAATTCAAGAGTCAAAACCGTCTGAGATTCCATCCGCCCACCCTTGAACCGACACACCGCAGTCACAACCAACTCTACCATCACAGACAAATTCCCTGCACGTCTAGTTGACGCAGTCTCTCCTCCAGAAACAGAATTTGCTCCACAGTCTCGTAATACTCCGAGAGTAATTTTTGTTTCATGCGGACGTAGTACTGGAATTCGATCCTCTGCCCTGGTCGCATGCGACGCTGCAGAACGATGCGTGACACCTTATCCCCTCGACCATAAACCAAGCGCTCTTGGGCCGCTGCTTCACGGAGTTGCTCGTGAATTCGCTCGCGGGTGCTCGATAGGGCAGTCTGTGAAAAATGTGTTTATCAAGAGCACATAATGGGAAGAGTATGACACTTATGATTGGGTGGGTAGACAGCGCTGTCAATGCGTTGCAATTATTGGGCAGTCCTTCTTGCAAGGCTCAACACGGGTGAGTGTGCGTGTTCGTAAGCTTAGTCCCAGGGTTACTATCAGGATTAGTATGGGTATGGGTTGGGTAGCATCTTATAATTTTGAAAGTTATATATTTATGTGATGAGCCTTGCAGAAAGAAAGCCACGTTTACTGATTAGCATTCTAAAATCGACCAACCAATTACAGTGGCAAACTCAGTCTATCGATTGAGCTCAAATTATCCACCTACCATAGTGAACCCCTTGGAAAAACTTTTATCAACTAAAAGTCAGTTAACCAGCAAGAACCAATCAGCGAGCTAATCAGCCAAGCTCCGCCTACATTTCCATTGCCGTAATCTATGCCAACTGGTTGATAGATAACAGAAGTAGGGCTGGGCACGGTTACAAAATCACTATCCGTGTACACGGTTAGTTTTGAAGGCTAGTAACCGCGTTTACACGCTAACTAACGGTTACTGCAATTATCCGCGTGTACACGCTAATTATCCGTGGAACCGTGTAACCGTTTACACGCTAAGTATATATCCGTGTAGCCGTTTACACGGATACTAACCGTGTAAACGGTTACACGGTTACTAACGGTTACTAAACGGTTACACGGTTACTAACCTGTTACACGGTTACTAAAGGGTCTGGGTAAAATCCAGCCCCAGCCCCAGCCCCGGCCCCAGCCCCAGCCCCAGCCCCAAGTGGGTAAAACCCAGCCCCAGCCCCAACTGGGTAAAATCCGGCCCCAGCCCCAGCCCCAACTGGGTAAAATCCAGCCCCAGCCCCAAATGGGTAAAATATAGCCCCAGCCCCAACTGGGTAAAATCCAGCCCCAGCCCCAACTGGGTAAAATCCAGCCCCAGCCCCAAATGGGTAAAATCCAGCCCCAGCCCCAAATGGGTAAAATCCAGCCCCAGCCCCAAATGGGTAAAATCCAGCCCCAGCCCCAACTGGGTAAAATCCAGCCCCAGCCCCAAATGGGTAAAATCCAGCCCCAACCAAAACTAGGTAATTTCCAGCTCCAGCCCTGGCCCCAGCCCCAGCCTACGCACACCCCGGCCCCGGTTGGCACAACACATCACCACAATCAAATAGGCAAACCTTTGATACAACTTCAACTATTACAGCAAGGCCGAAAAAGCTTTTGATGCATAATTAGTCACTGGTAGGGAATCGTACTCAAAATTAAAGCAATGCACTTTATCATACGAATTTAAATTTTCTAACACTAAACTTCAATCTCAGTTCTGCACATTTTCAACCAACTTTGTGGCTCTGTTCCGTCAAATTTTATTTGTATAAATTCTCACAGTTTGTATCTTTTAGTTACATTTCGTGAAAACTTTTTGTTCAGTTTTCAGTCGAATTTTAGATAAATTTCAGTAAGCTTCTCCTTGCAGTTCAATTCCTGCTTTGTGTCGATCGAATTCATGTATCTAATGCTAAGTTTTCGTAATAATTTTTATTTTTTCTGTATTTTTCAACAACACAAATCAATAGATACCACCTGAGAAGAATAATGCATGTATGTAGGTATGCTTCTGAAATCATTTCGGACTAAAGGAGATTCGGCCTACATAGCAGTGATATATTTTCACACTGCCTGCCTGCTGCATTATTTCACACAATGCAGAATGCAAGTGTGCGTGTGCGCCCGCTCATGCGCCCTCTCATGCGCCCTGTCATGCGCCCGCTCATGCGCCCTGTCATGCGCCCGCTCATGCGCCATGGCGTACGCCATGGAGCAAATTGCGCCTTCGTGGCAATAGGCCTTTAGCTGGTCGTGTCACTGCTATGTAGGCCGAATCAGGCCGAAATCATTTCAGAAGCATACCTACATACATGCATTATTCTTCTCAGGTGGTATCTATTGATTGGTGTTGTTGAAAAATACAGAAAAATTAAAAATCATTACGAAAACTTAGCATTAAATACATGAATTCGATCGACACAAAGCAGGAATTGAGCTGCAAGGAAAATACATAAAGCTCACTGAATTTTATCTAAAATTCGACAGAAAACTGATCAAAGTTTTCACGAAATGTAACTAAAAGATACAAACTGTGAGAATTTATACAAATAAAATTTGACGGAACAGAGCCAAAGTTGGTTGAAAATGTACAGAACTGAGATTGAAGTTTAGTGTTAGAAAATTTAAATTCGTATGATAAAGTGCATTGCTTTAATTTTGAATACGATTACAGTTCCCTACCAGTGACTAATTATGCATCAAAAACTTTTTCGGCCTAACGGTGATTCGGCCTTGCTGTAATAGTTGAAGTTGCATCAAAGGTTTGCCTATCTGATTGTGGTGATGTGTTTTGCCAACCGGGGCCGGGGTGGGCGTAGGCTGGGGCTGGGGCCAGGGCTGGAGCTGGAAATTACCTAGTTGGGGCTGGGGTTGGATTTTACCCATTTGGGGCTGGGGCTGGATTTTACCCAGTTGGGGCTGGGGCTGGATTTTACCCAGTTGGGGCTGGGGCTGGATTTTACCCATTTGGGGCTGGGGCTGGATTTTACCCATTCGGGGCTGGGGCTGGGTTTTACCCAGTTGGGGCTGGGGCTGGGTTTTACCCAACCTGGGGCTGGATTTTACCCACTGTTACATTTGGGGCTGGGGCTGGGTTTTACCCACTTGGGGCTGGGGCTGGGGCTGGGGCCGGGGCTGGGGCTGGGGCTGGATTTTACCCAGACCCGTTACTAAACGGTTGGTTACTAAACGGTTACACGGTTACTAACGTGTAGATGTGATAATTGCAGTAACGTTAGTTAGCGTGTAGCTGTTACTAGCCTTCAAACTACCGTGTACACGGATAGTGATTTTGTACCGTGCCTAGCCCTACTTCTGTTATCTATCAACCAGTTGGCATAGATTACGTCAAGAAGCAGAGGCGGAGGAATGACCAAGCAAAGATGCGAACCACCCATCTCAAAATCTGCAGACCAGCAAGCTACCATATGAGCTACTGGGACAATGCTGAGCTGTCAGTATAAATGCCTTTATATATCTTGAAGAATATAGCTTGCACACACATGCGTATGTGAAGTAACACACAGGCAAATCGCTTGCGCACGATTGTAGGCTAATTTGCATAAATCCAGCAGCCAAACGAACATTTTTCTTAACGGATACACGAAGTCGGAAAACGGATAGTGTAACCGGTTACACTATCCGTTTAGAGTAACCGTTTACACTATCCGTTTAGAGTAACCGGTTACACTATCCGTTTAGAGAAACCGGTTACACTATCCGTTTAGAGTAAACGGTTACAGTATCCGCGGTTACTGTGTCTTAACGTGTACACGCTGTAACCGCTAAGTAACCGCGGATAGTGACCCCTAACCGTGTGCACGCTAAGCTTAGCGTGTACACGGTTACACGCGTGTACACGGTTCGTACCGTGTAACCGTGCCCAGCCCTAAACAGAAGATAACCGACCAGTTTTGGTGTCATGTTTCGATTGGTTAAAGATTGCTACTGTGCAACGCATCTACCTCGCTGTAAAACTGGCCAACTCACACCATCAAGTTCAACTTCCAAAATCCAAAACACTTTTCAACAAAAATTTAAAACCCGCAAAAAACGTGAGAATCGAACCCACAATCTCTGGGTCGGCTGACAAGCAATTTTCCAGCTGTACTACCTGTGCCTCTGCAGCAGTGGGCTTAAAATCAGCATCCTCAGCCAAGCTCAGTCTTTTCAACTGTCGTTCCAGATTAGTCTTCAAAGTAGACACCGTCTCCAGTGAGGTGAGATATCTCTGGACGAGTCGCTTTTCCTCGTCAGTCGCGGACGCAGCATCGAGCCAATCCTGGATTTTCTGACCTGACTTCTCGTTTATTCTGATTTCCGTCGCCAGCTGGGACTGTTCCTTCCGCAGGGACGACAGGCGGGACCGAATATGCTCCCGGACTGACGTCTGAAAATTAAAGACAACTTAAAGGTGGTAGTTCCAGAATCGCAGTTTTTTACATGAGCCTATTTTCAAAGCTCTTTATCAAAACAACCAGTAAAGCAGGAATAAAATGGCTGCAACTTTTTAAAACAAGACTCAAAACTGTCTACTATCACGTTTAAATCACTGATAAAATGCCACGTCAAGACTAGCAACTCCATTGGCTTACAGTTCATTAAGCCAACGCGGTAGCTAGTCTTAACCATAGTATTTTACACCAAATAAAAAATGCTCTGGGTGTTTTTTGGTGTAGTTTAAGAAAATCGTGGTCTCCTTTCTCATAGTGTATAGATATGTCTGAAAAATGGGTCACTGCGATTATGGAACTACCACCTTAAGCCTTAAGCTGATCTGATACACTATTAGTGGAGTGATTATTTCGTAATTTAGCCGGCTGAACAGACATACGGCTTTAAGTATGAATCGAGACTTAAAGTGGTGACAGTGGCCTTTACAGCTGACAAATTCTGTGGATGGTAGCTACATATCACCGACCTAGAAAGGAGTGGCGGCTGCTCTACTTTTTTTAAAGGTTGATAACTTGAGGGAAATAAAAAACAAATTTTGAGTAATTTTCTACCTTATAAGGCCTGTCACGGATAAAAGTGTCCCCCCTAAAATTTGTCCCCCCGGACACTTTTATCTACATAAAAGTGTCCCCCCGGACACCTTCAGCTAGATAAAAGTGTCCCCCCCGGACACTATTATCTGGATAAAAGTGTCCCCCTTTGGATGAATGTGTCCCCCCTATAGGACACTTTTATGTGGATAAAAGCGTCCCCCGGACAGTTTTATCCAGATAAAAGTGTCCCCCCGGACAGTTTTATCAAGATAAAAGTGTCCCCCACTACAAAATTGCCGTTGATGGTTCAGGTTCAGCTTCTGGTTCAGGTTTTGATTTAACTTATGGTTCAGGTGCGACTTCTGGTTCAAGTACAAGTTCTGGTTTAGATGCGACTTCTGGTTCAGGCTCAAGTTCTGGTTCAGGTTCAGGATGCACACATAATAAACTGAAGTTGCACCTGAACCATAAGTTAAACCTAAACCTGAACCAGAAGCTGAACCTGAACCATTAACGGCAATTTTAGTGGGAGGACACTGTTATCCGAATAAAAGTGTCTGGAGGACACTTTTATCCAGATAAAACTGTCCGGGGGGACACTTTTATCCAGATAAAACTATCCAGGGGGACACTTTTATCCAGATAAAAGTGTCCGGGAGGGGGGCACATTTATCTAAAGGGGGACACTTTTAACTAGATAAAAGTGTCCGGGGGGACAAACTTTAGGGGGGACACTTTTATCCGTGACAGGCCGCCTTATAACGAAAAAGTATTTACCTATGTTTCAACTTTTTGATAGTTTGCAAACAGTCTATTGTAAAAAATAAAAAAGTACATAACGAACTCTGTCTATTCCAGTGGCTTCTAATTCCTCTAAAACAGACTCCTGTTGTGGGGAAAGCCGAGACCCGCTAGAGGAACAGGAGGTGGACCTGAAAAAAATATTAATATATAAAAAAATCACATTAATACATGAAAATCAAAAACCTTGTGTCATTAAGGTAAAATCAACCATTCAAAAACAACTGTCTAATTTACACACTATATTGAACTAATTCTAAGTAAGCTTCAGTTTACAATGAATTATTTAATTTTCAAGTATTCAAGTTTATAAATTAACATGGTGATTAGCAAAACGTAATCCAACAGAAAGACTAGGGGAATCGGAAAAAACAAAAAATAAAAAATGACTATAGAAGAAACACTAACAGAAACAATTACAATAAACAGTGAAAAATAATATAAGAACAGGAAAAACAAAGTAAAAGAAAAGTTAAAAACAAAAGAACGCATTAACCAAAGATTAACTTAAAAAAGAAAAAACAACACAACACTAAAAAAACTAACAAAATAACAGAACAGCACCCAAATTCTCACCCACTGCAACCGCCATCATCTGAGGACTCAGATGAGACTTGTCGCTCGGGTGAAGCCAGGTCCAGCTTCAAGTTGTCCGGGCTACTTTTTGAGGCCGGCAGATAATAGGGGCAATCCTGAACGGAGTCGAGTCCCATTTTTGTGGGACTGGAATGGCAGATGGGATAGACGTGGGCTATGGTCCGCTTGGTGGAATGAAAGTCAGGCTTGGATCTGCAACAGATCTAGCTGTTAGGCTCGATTCATACTTACAGCAGTGTGTCCGTTCAGCCGGCAAAATCACGAACTAATCACGCCACTAATAGATGTGTTTAAGATCAGACTGTAGTGTGACTTATTTCGTAATGGTGCCGTCTGAGTCGACATACGGCTGTAAGTATGAATCGACCCTTAGTGTAAATCGATCCTAAAGGGTAAGCTTACCTAACTTACACATGGGTAATAAAATATAGCGATAAACTACACAAATTGGGATATATAATGAAACTAGCATTGGCTTGTACCAAAATAGAGTAGCCCGAGAATAAAATAACTCAAGAATAGCTGATCTCATTCAACCCTTGAGACCGAGACGTATATATATTCATTAGATTTGTTGTTACTGTTTCCTGGATAATGGTACACATTATCTTATCACCATACATTAAATATAATCTTAGAATATTGTAAGTTGGTGAACAGCACTCGAGAATAAAAATAGCCAGAGAATAAGTTTGGTGCAAACGGCCGCAGAGCTACTACAGGACAAAAAATTACATTATAGAAACTATTAAAAATGGGTAAAAATCTGCCTCTAAAACTGTAAAATAACAACCGGACTATTTAAGAAGAGCAAAAATCAACCAACGTGCTCTGCGACAGAAACATTGTTTTTTGGGTTGGCAACTTCTGGTATTTCTCAGTTAGGACTAGACCTCACTTAGGCTTTCAGAAAATTCAAGTCAGAAAGCCAAGAGCAATACCGTGTCAAGTTTTATCAAACTTCCTGTCCAACTTTGTCACTTTGGTAATTACGGGCCCAATTTTTTCTACCAGATAAACTTCCGAGGCAACTTTTTCTCTGGAACTTTATTGACCAAACCTTACGCACGAAAACTTTCGTGTTGACAATTTATGAGCGACTGAAGTTTGGTCGGAAATGAACTAATGCATTTCTAGATCTGATGTAAAAAATGTTTTGTAGTTGAAGCCAGGTTAAAAGCTCGATTCATACTTACAGCCGAATGTCCGCCCAGCCGGCAAAGTCACGAAATTATCACGCCATTGAGTATACAATCATATTGTGGCGTGATTATTCCGTGATTTTGAGGGCTGAACGGACTTACGGCTGTAAGTATGAATTATGCTATTATACTATTATGTTATTATGCTATTCGTATTATTATGCTATTGGTATTATTATGGTATTATGGTAATAGGAAAACATATTACTGCACTGCGCTTTTCATACGATTATCTGCCCCGAACAGCCAATAATGTAATCCCCTCCGTGGATTACGGAATTAATAATCAAGATATATTAGAAATCGACGATAATACTGCGTGCTTCTTAACTGGCACAATTTATTTGCAGTAGAACTGCAAGATAATTTCTCAGTTATGAAGAAGCTAACATGAAATTCAGTAATTAATCTTTACTTAGTGCCTACCTATGTACCTACGTTCCAAGTTCCGACTGCCGAAAGCTTTGGGCTGAGATTTTGCAGTTTCAATAGCTGTAAAAGGAGTGGCATTACATGGGCAATATGCAAATTAAGAAATAAAACTTTCGCTGGTGCAACAGGTTTACGATGGCCTCTGGCCAATGTTACTTAAAAATATATGCTTGATACTTACTGTGCCGAAAACTTAGCTTGTTGAATTCAACTTTATTTCGTTAATATTTCTGCACTACATTAACATAACCAGTACAGTTGCAGTCAAAAAAATATAGTCCAGTTCAAGATAACTTTCTACTGTAATTATAAATCTCAGGTCTTATGTCTTATGAATCTAAAAAAAATAAATTAATGAAAACTAATAAACAAATGAAAAATCGAATTTACTCCGCTAAACCCAGTTTTGAATAGGACCCAAGGTTCATTTTCCTGCAACCAAACTGTCCTAACTTAACAAGCAACGGAAGAAAATTTAAGACTCCAAAAGTCACAAAAATAAATTAGCCATAGATCCGGAAAAACTGCAAAAAATATGACCATAAAAACGGGTGCTGATAAAACCAAGCTGGGATGTAAATACGCAATAGAAATTGTCGGAGAAAATTACTGGCCGTTATTGCCGCTGAAATGAAAATTGCTGTTTGGATCAAAATGAATTTGTTAGAATTAAAAAGAACAGGCTTTACAGATTTTAAGCCTGGTTTATTCTTACATATGAGGTTGGATGTTTTGTGTGGAGGATTTAAGCCAAAAATACAGAAATCATGAAAAACTAACAAAATATGACAATAAAACGCTTCTAACAACAAGGTTAGTTCGCTTTGTTGAAAAAAGAGGAGACCCCAATTTCTAAAGAAAATAAAAAATGGACTCGGCGGAAATTGAACCCGCTCCGCTCGAGCAGGCGACAAGAGTGCTAACCACTACACCACTGCCCCCAAGTCTCGTGGCCCTTATTTCTCATTTTACAACCAGAGATGCACGGGGTGAATTGGCGAGGGGGGGTGCCCGACCCCTGGCGGAAGGGGGGGTGGTCCCTAGTTTTGGCCATTTTTTGGCGACAGCCGAAAATTTTTCAGAAATTTTCGATTTTCAACTCATTTTTGGGGTACTTTTTTCGCCGCGGGCGAAAATTTTTTGTAATTTTTCAACTTTTTACACATTTTTGGGGCACTTTCTTGGACATCAGAGGGGGGGGTGGAGGGTTGAGGGGGGGGGGCGCCGGATGTCTGAGGGGGAGTGCCGACCCCCCTCGGAGGGGGGCGGTGAATACCCCCCCCTACCCCCCCCCTATGTGCATCTATGTTTACAACCATTTTAGTTTGATCCCGAAATAGTTATAAATTTTCTAAAAGAAATCACCAGAACCAACTTAATGCCTATTCACACGAGGGGGCATGAGCGAGCGCACGAGCGGGCGCATGAGCGGGCGCACACGCACACTTATGTACCTACTACATTGTTCTAAATAATGCAGCAGGTAGTGTGAAAATAGAATGCGCCCGGTCATGCGCCCGCTCGTGCGCCCGCTCATGCCCCATGGCGTACACCATGGAGCAAAATGCGTCCTCGTGTGATTTATGATAGATTGATTGATAGATTGATTTGTGATAGGCCTTTACTCAAAATTTTAAAATTTTAAAATTTTAAAAAACTGCAGACTGAAATTGTGCCAGAAACTGCATCACTGTCAATTTAAAATTGGCTTAAGCCCAAGACAAAAAGTTTCCAAAATTTACATAATCACATGTGTCAAGTTCTCCCCAAAATAACACGTCATGAAAAAACTAGCTTATTGAAATAGCAGCCGTTGAAAGTTTGGGGTGAGAAAACAAAAGTTCAGTTTCCAAATTAAGTGCCATTATTTTTACCAAAAGATGCTCGTTTATCACAAACTTTTAGCTCAAATGAGGAAACGAGAAAGAAGAGTCACATAGCTTGAAATGGGAGAAAAAGTTACTTTAAGTTTAGGTAAAACTAAACGGTTACGTTTCTCGGGCTTAATAATAATAATAATTAGGCGCTCCAGGCAATAAAATATGTTGTGGATGAAAAATACATAGCGCCGACGAGACTTGACTTCGGACGAGACGGTTGTGGTGTACTGAGCGGCTCGGGTTCGATTCCCAGCACCTTCGTTTTTCTCTTCTTTTAAAATTAAAACATTCTGTTTCGTTCAAGATAAAAGTACTTAACTAACAGAAACACCTTTAACTATAAATTCACTAAAAAGTTCAAAAAAAGAAAAACTAAGTTCATTTACTTAAACAAATACAAACTTATGCATTACAGACAAGCAAAAAACTAAAATTTATCTGAAAAGCTAACGCTCACAATTCCGTTTAAATATTCTCCATTTATAACGAACATGAAACTGAAAAAACATGAAAAAATAGTTTTTGCCTAAAAAATTAAACCCAATAAACCCAAGTCTTTTGTAAGAGGTGCTACGCGTAGCACTAAATAATGGTGCTTTGCGTGTAGCTTCCACCACCACCTATATATTCCCCATATATACCTGATGAGATCAATAAGCTTGACTCAATAGACACAGCCTCCGTGCGCAGTTGAACTAGCTCAAATGTAATTACACGAATTTCATAATTAACACAGACGGTTTTATGGGGCGAACAGTAAAAATTGGTGTCTAAATGCATTATTCAAAACTGGATTTAACGGATTAGGTGCGATTTGATTTTTATAAAACACTGAACATAAATAAGTTCAGAAGCACTAATTCTTGAAATTGGCCTATTGTATTGAAACAGGTAGTTTCAGATAGCGTATGCATGACGCAAATCTGGCGCCAAATATATTTACCGAATAAAGTTAAATCTAATTTGTTATAATCCAGTTTTGGGTATGACCCAAGGCTCAGAGGCCTTATTTCAGAAATAACTACTGCAAATATAAGTTATGAGAAATATACGTTTCTGACTGACTTATTGCTAACCCCCTTAATCCGAATTTCCGATTTTTAGTACTTTTTGTTTATTTCTTATTTCAGCCAAGTGGTAGGTAACTGTACTTAACTTTTATATTTTAGAAACAAGAAACTCTATTTTAAATATGAGGCTAGCTATAATCAGTTTTATTTATTTTATTCATTTATATTTATTCAGTTTTTATTTCTTATATAGTATGACAGACTTTAAACTGCGAAAATGTTTACTTACTCTGCTAGTCGCAAAGCATTCGCGATTCCAGTGATTTTTTGGTCCCCTGATTCAGGCATATTTTCTGACGGCAGTGAACTAAAACAGAAAAATGAAGTTAAAAAATAGATATGTATTTGACCAGAAATTGCTGAACCATACAAAACAAATCACGTGACTTCAAAGTAAAAACACATTTCAGTCGTAAAACAAATTGTCAGAAAAACCACGTCAAATTTTTTGTCCTGGGGCCTGTTGCTCAACTTTATTACAATTGTAACAATTGTAAGTAAAAAATCGGGTGATTCGAAATGAATTTATCTGCTGACTTTGTAACGAATCACCTGACTTTGGTCCTACAATTGTTACAATTGTAAGACTTGTAAAGTTGAGCAACAGGCCCCAGGCTGTCAGAGCTTTTTTAACACATTAAAGGATTAAATTTTGCTGGTTTTGTCAAGGTAGGCACAGCTTGCAGGCAAAATTTAACGAGATTTTTTTGATAAAAGAGTATGTAGCTTTTAGGACCATCTTATGAGAAGCCGAATTATGCATTTTTTAATTTTTTTGCTTTCCTTAGCAGCACTGTGGCAGCCACATTAAAAAACAGAGCTCCAAACTCCAATAGAGCAAAAATTACTGCACAAGGTTACACCGAGACAAAAAATTACATTTTTTATAAAATCAAGTGAATAAATAGAGAACAAAACTACATTCAGCGCTAAATCAAAATTCAAATAACCAATCCTAAAAAGCAACCAATTAGATAAAAAATTTGTGTTGCCGTGACTCAAGACATGTCTATAAAGCCAAACGAAATTTGCAAAACCAGGTATTTTTCAAACTCTTGAAAACATTTTAAAATCTAATCTGATCCGAATTTTTGGAATTATCTCCAAATCGAAATTACAGTTCCTTCTGCTTACGGACCTACCTGCGACACCGTAGGTACGATAGAATTCCTTTACAGGCTAGCATGGGGAATAAGTTTAGATCAAATTCAGTAAACAATGCCGGTTTTTCATTTGTGGGCCTACGAACGCGGCTTTCCAGCTAGACACAACTTTAATTGAATTCCACACGTCAGAATAACTACATAGACAGACAGCCAGTGACTTTCAATGTGTGATAAACACCTTGGAGCTCAGCTAGAGTCAAACCCGGTTCATACTTGTCCCTAAGCGTGTCGTTTGTCCGTAAGCAAATTTTTAGTTCATTTGTGCAATTAAAGAGATACAAATTTATAGATTATACAAATGTAGACTTTTAACTGACATTTTAGATTAATTCATATAATTTATTTAATTTAGTTTATTACTTATAAGAACCTGCTTTTTCTATGCTTAGGGACAAATAGACACACTTACGGACATATCTATGTACATGATTATCTGAATTGTCCTTTTGGCAAAAAAGGGGAAAATTTAGGCTTTTACAAATATCAGTTCCTCAAATATATCAAGATTATCGTTAAAGCAAAAATAACTTAGCTTTTTTTGTGTGTTGGACGAAATTAGAAAGTGTATACATAATTACCCAGTTCAAATTTATTGTTTGTTTCGTGAAAGCAAAATCATTATTTATCAACTGCAGACTATAACATATTGCCTAACATCCAAATGTTCTACAAGTAAGTATATAGTTTACTGGTTGAGATATGCGTCAAGTAAAAACAAATCAGCAAAATGATTTTGCTTGCTTGTGGACAATATTTTAAGAACAAGTATAAATCAGGCTTAACTAAACCTACACAATACAATGTATGGGTTATGGCCCTGGTTGGCGTGGTATAAGTGATTTATACGCATGTTTCTGTGAAACTCCGAGTGCAGGAGCACGAGTGCGCGAAGCGCACGAGTGCCCCTGCACGAGGGTTTCACACATGCGTATCAATTACTTTTAGTACAAACACCAGTGCTATAAGTGACTTGTAAATCGATTCGAGTACAGCGTGCAGTATAAGTAGACTGCACGCTGCTGAGTGCAGTATAAGTCTGGTTATTGCACTTTACTGTAACACTGAATTCAGTTACAACTTGAATTGTGCTTACGGACAAACATTACGTTTATGGACAAGTGCAAGGTAAATTCTGCTTGCTTGTGGACAATATTTTAGGGTCAAGTGTGAAACAGGCTTAATTAAACCTGACTACACAACATTGTGCTTAGGGACAAACGCTTAAGCTTACGTGTAAGTTATATATACATAGTCTGTTCAAAGGCGGTACCTATTCAAGCCTTTGTAATTAAGTATCTACATAGAGACTCTGTGAGTAACTTTCGGTCGCTAATCAGTACACACGACACACAAAATCCAACTTTATCGCTCTGAAGGTAGACATAGACCTTGACTTATATTAAGCTACATTGAGCATGTATAATGTATGAAAAGGCACAGGAATGGGGAAGGTGTTTTGAAGTGGCAAAGATGTGCTGCGCTAGTTCATACTTGTCCTTAAGGTCAAGCCTGGGTATACATAAATGCTTGTCCATAAGGTTCGGCAAGACATACTTGTGAATAAGGTCGAGTTTGTTCATACTTGTCCATAAGGCTGACTGAGCTAGTTCATATTTGTTCATAAAGTCGAACTTGTTTGTACTTGTCCGTAAAGTTCAGCCAGTTCAGCCATCATTTAGGTCAAGCTTGGTCACCCATACTTACCCTATCCGTACCGTTGGGCTGCCGGAAAATTTCTGATCATTATTATGTAAATGTGTGAGCTTGTGTACATGTTGGCTTGAGCTGAGCTGTATATGCATGCGTATACATATATACGAGCGTTTACATAGAGCACTTGCCTCGAGCTCTGAGCTGATCAGATTCGAGCATCGTCACGTGATCAGAGGCCCGCAATTTTTGAAGAAATGTTGTACTAGTTTGTTTTAGCCTAAGACTGAGCCTAAGCCTCAGCCTAAGCCTAAGCTAAGCCCTGAGCCTAAGCCTAAGCTAAGCTTTGAGCCTAAGCCTAAGCCTGAGGCCTAACCTAAGCCTAGCCTGAGCCAAAGAAAATTTGAGGCAAGTGCTGTATACAGACAAAAAATACATATATGCATGTTGTAAATGCATGCATAAAGACGGACAGCTCATTTGCATATCGCTGTCTGTCCGTTTCTCCGGAATTGTCTGCCGGTGTGGTGTTTAGTTTTTACCACCAATAACGGAGCTTTAATTCGCTTATTGTTAATTGAATCCTGTCTTTCTAAGGCTGTTGATTGTGTATTTTTTGTGGGTTTAATAAACCCCTTTTCTATCAGTGCTCTATCTTAGATGTGAACTTATCGTAACTTGTGTATTATTATGAACTGTGTCGGTAGGATTCGTGTTCATGGTGACCGCACTCTTCCCCGAGGAACGGCAAAATCCCTTCGAGTACAATACGGGAAATACGTGGGCCTTAATTGTAATAGTAATGAGTTTTTAAAGTTGGATAAGAGAGGTAATGGTTGATAACTATGCGTATGTCACCGGCTTTTAACTTACTATCTCTCTCGTGGGGTTGATCCAAAGTTCAGCTCACGACAGTTCAGCCGGTACCTCCAAAGTTCAAGGCTTCACCACTTAAAGCACACCCAGGTCAAACCAAACACCAATATTTCAAAGTCAGCTTTATTAAAACTCGGCCTTTCCACCGCACCACATATTCACACAATGGATAGCTGGGTTGGTGAAAACTAGTCTAGTCATTATGTTTTGGCTATTGGCAACGGCTTTTGGGTTCGGTCCCTTTTGCCTACCGTAAGGTTGGGCGACACGAAAATTTGTGAAACGTGACCGCGCCGCCAAGGAGCCAAAGTTACAGAAAGCACAATGAACCGCATTATTTAAAATTTGAAAAGAAAAACAGTAGGAATGAAAAAAAAGGACATAGCTAGCTGTGAAATTGTTAGTTATAGTTTTAATTTAGGTTATAAGTGAGTTCAGTATAAATTTAGGTTGACTCAAATAATAGGTATTCTTACATCCGGGGGGTTGAATTGGCGAACCGTCCCGGTCGCTCCCAATAGAAAATGCAACATGAGCAGAATAATACAGAACTGTATGCTACTGCAATTAAGCGATATAAGCAGGCAATACAGTATTACTAATCAATATCAGGCTATACATTGGTAATCGATACAACGAAAGCTAACTATGTACAGGCCACATTGTCACATATGAGGCAAAACAGGATTCATTGTTGGTGGCTCTGCGGCAGGAGATAGTGACGGGCGCCGGCCATGGATATGATATGGGGAGATGGCAGAGTTTCAGGGACGACGATGATGGGATGATTAAACTGGTCTAGATAGACCGGGGCCCATCCCCAATGGCGGTACGGAACTGGGATCGGGGGTACTGGTGGCGGGGCTGCAGCGGGTGGTTGAGATTGCTGGAACTGGAGTGGTGGAAAACCCGGCGGAGGTCCAACTGGTTGTTGATCGTGCTCAGGCTTGGTTGGAACAGTGGTTGTGTCAACTTGAGTGGGGTGATTTGATGGTGTTGGTAATTGTGGTGGAGTGGGATCCGTGTTAACCACGATCGGAGGTTGGTTCTGATTTGATACCTCACTTATGTGTTCGATAGGTTGAGTGTTGGACTTGGTTGTGGTTACTGGTTGGGTGTGGTCAGTAGGTTTGTTGATCGGTTGATCAGCAACGGCCACCACTGATTTCAGCCGTTTGGGCTGATCTGGTTGGTAAATATTGTCAGGCGTGGTTTTGGTCGATTTGGTTGGCTTGTGTTGGGCTGAGTTATCGTGGCCCTGTTCAGTTGACCGCTGGCCCACAATCTGCATATTTCGAGGTTGTGCGAATGGCTGATCGCAGATAAATGCGTGCACACACCTAAGTTTTGGCTCGTAATGTCCCAAATGGTGAAACCACTCCAACTGGCCATTTGTTGTTAGTTGGTCGGGTGGGTTGGGGGGTAGTGCATAGAAGTTTCCATTTTGGATCATGTTTTCGGTTGGGAAGTCCTCCATGGGGATGAATCTGATGCCAAACTTCCGACATTTGGCTTCTAGAAATATGTGCAGTTTTTGCACAGCTTCCGGTAGTGGTTTGGCTCCACGATGCTTGAATGGGCCTACCCAAAAGGTTGGCACAGGAATATTCTGTAGGGCCGTCATAGCTGCATCGACATCGTCGTCCCACCGTCTTGAGTCAAGTGTAACGTCGTTATTGCCAATGGCAACGACAACATAGTTGAAAGTGGTGGGGTCGACACGCTTGAGGAGTAGTGGCACGTGAGTGATTCTTGCTGTTGGCTCACAGATCACATGTCCGCCCTCCAACGTTTTGATGTTCTTAATGTCAGAGTCCCCGATCAGCAGAATGGTGTTAGGCGGACCGTGGATCATTGGCCGCTCACACCAGTCATACAAGTCAATGGGGGGTGGTTTTTGCTGTCGCAGTTTTTTGGACAGTCGGCTCAGTAAACGACCATGTAAGTCGTAGCCGGGAAAGTTGAGCGTGGGCTGGTTGGGTCGTGTCGTCAGCCCAGAGGACCAAAAAGGATGTTTACCTAGCAGCACGTACGTCGTATTTGGCTCCATAAGCAATCGCTTAATGAGCGGAGACACTTGAGCTGCCAGGTGCCACGCTGCAAGGAAAACATCCTCTCGGGAGAAGATCCACGGTCCGTTTTTTGGCAAATACAGGGGTTGGGCTTCGTTCAAAATTTGGGTTATATTATTGGCTGAAGGATCAGTTTCATAGACAAGTTTGGCTTGTGGGAGCAAATTGGCTTGGATGAATTGAACGTAGACCATTAGTTGTTTCACATTCAGAAATTGGAGGTCCCCCACTGGGAGCTTTTGGGGTATTTTGAAAAAGGCTGATAGGGCGTGTTTGAGACTACCAATGTACACAATTTTGGGGTAGTCAGGGTTTGGATACTGAGAGTCAGGTCGTGCTGACACCGATTTTTCGCTAGAGGTTGGGTGGTTGTTGTAGCTTTGAGACTGGTTGCCATTTTCACCGTCGTCAGTGAGTAGAGGTTGCCTAGGTTTTGCAAAGTGACAGCTTACTGTCGAAGTGTCACCCTCATGTCCTTCGGTGGGCACTGGTACATGTGCGGGCTGGTTTTGAGTGTCCATGGAAGGGGGTTCCTCGGTGTCCGTAGAGGGGTCAATTGGAGCGCTGTGGTGTCGCGGTCTGTGTTGTTGCCGCGAGGTTGAAGGGCGCTCATCGATGTGGTCAGCGTTTGAATCGGTTGAAGGTGTTGAGTACCGTGAGCGTGGCATTGGAGAGCTAAAAATAATACAAATTGGTCAGTACGTATATATGGTCACAAGTTTTTCATAAACTTTTTATACGCAAAATGGTGTGTTATGATTACTTTTTTAAATCGTAATAAAATGTTCCTGAGTTGGAAAATTTTTCGTAATTATTCTAATATTGAACTAATTATAATTGAAATGGCGTGGTTCATCAACAGTTTTAGTAGTTTGGCAGTGAGTCATACTTGGTGACTTTGAGCTTGCGGATTGTCCTGGCGGATCACGTGGTTGTAAGAGTAATGAAACAAAAGAAAAAAAAATTGGTAAGATGGTGTGATTTGTGCTAGTATTTAGTAAGGGTTAAGTTGGATTGGATGTTACATGACAAGTTTGTACAAATAGAAGATTTGGTATGATTTTTTTATCTACTTTCGTCTGCACCTCCTAGATAGGTTTTGGTTGGTTTGTGTGTTGGTATGGGTGTTTGCAGTATTAGGTTCAGGTTCATTGAGGAGGCTAGGTAGAGTTAAATCGTAGCAATGCTTCACATGATCAACATGCCGTTTAATTGTTGGTTTTGTTGGGTTGGTGATAGATTGTAGAGTCAAATTTTTTTCTTCAATTGCAATAACTCTATATGGTCCTTGCCAGTAGGACGAAAGTTTTGGGGCAGTGCCTTTTGCTGACGTTGGTGTAAATACATACACTCGATCACCTATATCAAAAGTTGGCATAATTGCAGTTCTATCATAAAAATGCTTCTGACGTGCTTGAGCTTTTTGTATATTGTTTTCAGCAATCTGCCAAGCAGTGTGAAAAGTTTTAACCAAGGATCTAGCATAGTCATTATAATCTCCATAAATGGGCATGGTTTGAATAATTGTGCGATCCAGGGGTGTGGATGGGTCACGTCCAAAAAGCAAGAAAAATGGGGATTCTTTGGTTGACTCATGTGGTGTTGAGCGGTATGCTAGTAGCATAAGTGAAAGTTGAGTGTCCCAAGTACTCTGATTTTGTTTACAGTACATTGATAACATACTTTTCAAGGTTTTATTTTGTCGTTCAACCTGTCCTAAAGTTTGAGGTCTGTAGGGTGCACTCTGTATTTTGCGTGTGTTTACTATTCGGCAAATTTGTTGGATTAATTCAGAAGTGAGATTAGCGGCACAGTCAGAAATTAAGGCCCGTGGTGCTGAATATCTAGCTACAATTTCATTTACAAATATTTTAGCAATTGTGAGACTTGATGTATCTGAAATGGGGAATGCTTCACACCATTTGGTGAAATAGTCTACAAAAACTAAAATGTGGGTATTTCCAAATTCAGTTATTGGAAGGGGACCTGCCAAGTCTACGCATACTTGAGCAAATGGTTTGGGTTCTATCTGAACAGGAGTGAGGGGAGCTTTATTTGGAGGGTTTGGATTTTTCTTTTCAGCGCAACAATTACAAGCTTTGCAGTATCGTTTTGTGTCTCTGCGCATGGTTGGCCAGTAATATCGCCTGACAAGTTTTTGATATGTTTTGTCAAACCCATAGTGACCACCGCTCAAAATTGAATCATGAAATTCCTCCAAAACCGCCAGTTGTAAAGATTTTGGTATGACTATTCTTAATTTATCATGTTTAATATCGTAATAGTAGAGCATATCAAGTAATCTGTAAGCAGTGGATAGTGTTTTGATAGTGTGTGCTGTATGGGGATCAGTTGGAAGTTTGTTATTGTGTAAATAGTTAAAAATTGGGCCAAAGTAAGGATCGTCCCGTTGATATTTTGCCAAATCAAAGGGCGTTTCTGTGTCAATGGTATTGATATCAGTGGTTGGTATGCGACTTAGCGCGTCGGCATTTGCATTGCTTTTGCCAGGCCGGTGTTTAACTTCCATATTATACTCTTGTAAAAGTAGTGCCCATCTGGCTAAGCGGTTGGAAGGTGTGGGTGCACGAAAAAGCCATTTTAAACAGGAGCAATCTGTGTAGACTGTGAAATGATTGCCATACAGATAGCATCTGTAGTAATTAACTGCCCACACCACAGCTAGTGCCTCCTGTTCAACGGATGGGTACCTTTGCTCATGCCGGTTTAATGAACGGCTTGCGTAAGCGATAACTCGTTCTACCCCGTTTTGTATTTGACTTAAGACAGCTCCAACGGCTTGGCCACTGGCGTCAGTAGTTAGTATAAATGGTTGTTTAAAGTTTGGATAAGTGAGTATAGGTGCGTTGACTAGTTTGGACTTAAGGATATTGAAAGCAGTTTCACAATTATTTGTCCACTCGTAAATAGTGTCTTTGCGAAGCAGCTTTGACAAAGGTGTGGCAATTTTTGCAAAATTACGAATGAATCGCCGATAATAGGATGCAAAACCTAAAAATCGGCGCAATTCAGTAATGTTTTTAGGAGCAGGATAATTCTTTACAACTTGAGTTTTGGTTGGGTCCACTTTGAGACCATTGGTAGAAATAATGTGTCCTAGAAAAGGTATAGAGTCTCGACAAAAAGAGCACTTTTGAGGCTTTAGTTTGATATTATGTTGGCGGAATCGTTCAAGTACTTGTGCTAAATCGGCAAGATGTTGATCAAATGTTGACGAAAACACTATGATATCGTCAATGTAACATAAACAAATTTTCCAATGTAACCCACTGAGTATAAATTCCATGGTGCGTTGGAAAGTGGCTGGGGCATTACATAACCCAAATGGTAGAACTTTGAACTCCCATAGTCCCGCAAAAGAAGTAAATGCAGTTTTAGGTTGATCTTGTTTGCTTAGTGGTATTTGCCAATACCCACTGCAACAATCAAGAGATGAAAAATAACGGGCTTTGCCCAGAGAATCTAATATTTCATCGCATCTGGGCAAAGGCCAGCAGTTCTTTTTAGTTACTGCATTCAATTTTCTAAAGTCGACACAGAATCGGTCCGTGCCGTCTTTCTTTTTCACAATTAATAGTGGGGAAGCCCACGGTGATGTGCTAGGTTGAATAATATTGTGCTTAGCCATTTGATCAATATGATTTTGAACTGCCTCGCGTTGAGATATTGGGACACGATAAGGTCTTTGTTTCAAGGGTACTGCACCATTTGTGTCAATTGTGTGTTCGAGATTGGGTCCGTTAAATTTGCCAACATCAAAGTCATTGGTAGCAAATACATCTCTGTATGATTGCAAAATATGCTCAAGTTGTGACTGTTGATCAGTACTTAATCTGGTTTTTGTAGCTGACAAATCAAATTGGAATTTCGGATCATGTGGTTGGGGAGTTTTGACATCATCAATTGTCATGATGGGAAAGCTTTCTAATAAAGCATGTATGTGGCCAACTTGTGTGCCAGGATGGACATGTACCGGTGAGTTTGTTGGGTTCACCAGTCTCAAAATACAATATCCACGGTAACCGTTGACAAGTGTTCTAGCTGGATAAAGGTGAAATTTATTGATAAAATGATTGTCGGGTTCGATAATGACATCAGATTTTACTTTTTTGCTCAAACTACAGCAAATATTTATTTCCACTCGTGGTGGTATTACTACTTCCCGAATAATATGTACTGTAGGAGAAGATTTGTTAGTGGTTCGTTCAGGGCAGTTGAGCTTAGGTGGACCAAACGGTACCGGTTGTCCTTGCACTGTCAATGTGCGTTTGTGAAAATCGATTAGCATAGGTCCAAATTTAGGCATCACGTCTGTACCAATGATACAGTCATGGGGCATGTGGTTGGTAACGTGAACGACATGCGTTACAGTATGAATGCCTAGTGTGAGTGTAGCCAAAATTGCCCCTAGTAAGGCTATTGTGTGTCCCGTGATTGATAGGGCGGACACTTGGACAGGCAGCAGGTTGTCTAAATCTTTGATACATTTCTTAGCTATTAATGTTACTGTAGCACCAGTATCATATAAGGCTTGACGTAAAATACCGTCAATTTTAATTGGTACTACAGATTGAAATCTGTCTGTCTGAGTGTTGGCTGTTTTCACATGGTCGTTGGTGCAATTTTGCGCATGAGCTTGTGTTTGGTCAAAATGAGAATGGTTTGAACGGTGTTTGAGATGAACTTGCGTATAGTCAGCAAGAGGGTCTGGTTCTATTTGGGGGTCGTGGAACTGTGTTATGACAGCAACAGTTTCCAAATTAGGTTGACTGTGTCTTTTAGGTTTTCGACGTCTTTGTTGGCTAGTGGTATGGCTTGGTTGGTTTGTCGGTTTTGCGTAAAATCGGCACACTTTTATCAGTTGATAAAGGCAGAAAACAAAAATGAACGCGCCCATGCAAAGAACTATGGTGTTAACAAAAAGTTGTATACTGCCTTTCAACAGAAAGTCGAAGACTGGTAAATATTTGTTGCTTTTGAAACCAACGTTTGCAATCCATTCAGAGCTGGAGTCAAGTACCTTAGAAAACCCTTTTGCTGTACCGACGATAAAATGTTCTATTACAGCCGGATCGGTTGAAAATTTCGATGTGACTGTTGCTAAGGCTTGTAGCTGTTTTTCAACTGTTTCCGTTCTAGTTATATATTCTTGCCACATGTTTATTCTTAGTTTTATTGTGTTAGGAGATAAATGAATAGGACCGGTTGAAAAAGTAAACGGTGTCCATCGGCTTTGCCATGCTAGTTCTGTTGGTAGCGTAGTGACATGTACAAGTCCGTTTTGTGATTGCCAACTGGTGTTGTAATACAGACCAGAAATGGCCTTAGTGCAAGGTATGGTAGCTGAAAATTGAACTAAATCCTTGCTTCCTGGGGCTATAAATAGCAATGTTTTGTTGAAAACTACAGGTGTAAGCTCAAAGCATGTGTTCTTGTAGGTGTGATTCCTTGTACGAGTTAAAGTAATCAAACACAGGCTTTGAACAGTTTGAAATCATTACTACATTTTGAAATTTTGTTTAGTGTTGTTAGCTAAGGTTGGAAAATGTCTAAGGTTGGCAATGTCAGGTTACAGGTTGAATAGTATCAAATAAAATACAAAAACAGCAAATCTAAGTAAAAATATTCAAACTCCAAAGGTTTTAGAAAATGGGCTCAACAGCCAGGGATGCCATGTAATAGTAATGAGTTTTTAAAGTTGGATAAGAGAGGTAATGGTTGATAACTATGCGTATGTCACCGGCTTTTAACTTACTATCTCTCTCGTGGGGTTGATCCAAAGTTCAGCTCACGACAGTTCAGCCGGTACCTCCAAAGTTCAAGGCTTCACCACTTAAAGCACACCCAGGTCAAACCAAACACCAATATTTCAAAGTCAGCTTTATTAAAACTCGGCCTTTCCACCGCACCACATATTCACACAATGGATAGCTGGGTTGGTGAAAACTAGTCTAGTCATTATGTTTTGGCTATTGGCAACGGCTTTTGGGTTCGGTCCCTTTTGCCTACCGTAAGGTTGGGCGACACGAAAATTTGTGAAACGTGACCGCGCCGCCAAGGAGCCAAAGTTACAGAAAGCACAATGAACCGCATTATTTAAAATTTGAAAAGAAAAACAGTAGGAATGAAAAAAAAGGACATAGCTAGCTGTGAAATTGTTAGTTATAGTTTTAATTTAGGTTATAAGTGAGTTCAGTATAAATTTAGGTTGACTCAAATAATAGGTATTCTTACATAATTTATACCGTCAACTGCCACACTCGATTGGCTAGTTCTGATTTGTACGTAATGCAAGAACTACTTCGTACTTGTCCGTAGTTCACTCTTGTCCGTTAGGTAAAGCTAGAAAAAATGAGCAACCGCATAGTATTTTTAGAGCTATTACCAAAAAACTCGAACGACAAAACGCAAACTTTTACGGTTAAGCTAAAACCAGAACTCAGTATTCACACCTGTAATACAAAAAAATCTACGCTTGCTTAGAGACATTTTTTCGGACAAGCATAAAGTACGAGTAGCGTAATTTTCAATAATAAAGGGCTAGAAAAAATTCACACTGTCAATAAATCATGGGGATAATATTGAGACAAAAACGACACTTTTGGGAATATATAAATTCGAGAAAAAAACTCAGCAAAGACAAATTACTAGCTCAGTACCAACTACCATTAAAGTTGTTTTTTATCAGCCGTTAAAATGCCCGATTGACGGGTGATTAAATTTGTATATGCGCAAAATCTTGTCAACGTTTTAGCAGAGAAAAAATCAGTCAGACAAGTGTTTGGATCGTCTTAAATTGATTTTAATAACGGTTTAATAAGTTAGCGTTAATAACTAATATTAAATTATTACCTAATACGTAGCAAATATTAAGTTTAATACAATAAAAACTAAAACTAATCCGACAAGACTATTACGGACAAACAGCTACTCAAACGGACAAATAAAGTTTTGTGAAAAAAGCACCATATGTTAATTACGCAAGCTTTGTTTACACAACAAGGTTTGAAACTGAAAAAAGGAAAATTAAAACCAGCTAGGTGGTAAAAACATTAATTCACCAAACCTGAACAGTCGGTTTTGCCACCTGTGGTTTTAGCGGTTGGAATTATAATCCATATAATCCGAATAATTCACATAATCGCCTGGTATTGAAGGTAATATATCCATCTATATAGCGGGCATAAATTTAAATGAATAAAACATGAGAGCTTTTCATGCGGAAAATAACTGGAATTGAACAAAATGCAAATTTCAGTTTTCTGATACAGTTTAGGTGGTAGAAAAACATCTGCTATTTTTTGTGAAAATTAGTTTTGCTTAGATACTTCAGAAAAATTTATATTTTCAAAAAGTTACACTGTAAAAACGCGTCCAGAAAACAGTTAGTAATGATATAAAAGTTACAAAAAAGTACTCAAAATCGCGTAACAGGAAATGTTTTTCTTAAAAATTTAAAAAATTTAATGCCTTTTAAATAACCCCAAGAAAGGTTTACAGTTTTAGTAATCAAAACTCCCAAAAGTTGCAATAAGGTGAAACCTCATTTTAAAATGCGTCAACTAGAATTGCATTTCCAATTTTAAGTTTTCACAAGTTTATACAAAACTTACTTTCTATGGAGATCGGAATTTCCACTGCTTTTCCAAATCTAAAATAGAAAAGAAAAGATGGAAACTTCACAATTCATAGAAACATCTGAATTAGCCTCAATGATTCTTGCTAAATTGGGCACATAAAATTTAAACTTTCCAAAGTTTTGAATTATTACGGTTTAGCCATCGCTTATATACTTTAAAATATATACCATTTATGTAGTATTCTACTATACTTAACGTCAACTATAGTCTGTAACCTCAAAAGAAATAATGCAATTGCGTCACATAAGTTGATGAAATTTCACATATTTCGATTCATACTTTGTTATAAATGAGAAATAGGGTCTACGAGATGTGGAGACTGTGGTGTAGTGGTTAGTGTTCTCAACGTCGACGTGAGCGGCCCAGGTTCGACTCCCGTTACCTATTTTTTTCAACATTTAACAGCTGTGTTCAGTAACGAAACTGACTATATCATATCATTGAAGGTTAACAACCCGACAGTAAGTCAAAATGACTCGTAACTCGAAACCCAATAGCTATCCTGCCCCAAAACAAAGGGTTGCCCATGTGCGGTGAACTACACAGGGCTGGTCGCTATAGGCAGGATTAAATATTTTCCTAAGTACTAATACTGCGACTATTACTACTAAGTCTAACTAAAAAACCGATTAAAATCAATTCATAAATGCTTACAGCCGCATGTTCGTTCAGCCACCCAAAAATTTAAAAAAACACGAAACCCATAGCACCCAAAAGACATCAGGTGGGTATTTTTGTGTGATTTGATTACTTATTATTATTTATTTATTCATTGCCCATTTAACTATCAGCTTAGTGTTTCACCTATATGTACACAGACTCAGTCTCTTGAAAACTAATGTATTTTTCCTGTTGGGCCACAGCCCAACAGGTCTTTAATTTTGATTCTGGAATCCTAATGCAGTGTTAACGTTAAAGTGTTGATGTGCGGAGTGTGTTTTGCACGTCTTCTGTCAGTGACATGCGTCTGTCACCCCTGAAATGCCTTGTAATGCAGTGACTTTGCAGTGCATGCTTCTCGTGCATGTTGATAAATGAAAGATGCAAAAGCATGACAAAAGTTATTCACTAGGATTCGATGAAGTCACCTTACGTTTACGAACCTAACACACTAACCACTCAACCACGCAGATTCATGAAGTTCTTACGCTGTACAGCAAGTAGTTTCTATTTGAAATCGACAATAAGTATTGCTGTATCCAAAGTAACTACAGCCCAAATCAAATATGCATAATATCATTATTAGATAGTAAAACCTAAAATTCAGTTATAAAACTTACTGAATATGTAATTACACATATATAAATTGCTGAAATCTTTTACGAAAATTTTGCAACATGAATGGCTGCCAAGCAAAAGACCCTTTTGATAAAAACATAATCAAGTACATAAGTGTTACTTTAGCTAGCCCAACAGGTTTACGATGGCCTCTGGTCAATGTACTTGGAAAGTAATATGCTTGATGCTTACTGAGTACTTTTGCCGAAAACTTTGCTTGTTTAATATATCACTGGTTAAAAACAGAAACTCTATACAGTTAAACAACAACGCTTTATTTTATAGCATGAACAAGTCTGGTTAAAACTAATTGACATCACACCCAACTTTAAACAAATTCTTTCAGCAACAGAAACTAATGAATTTGTTTGTTCTAACAGATGTAGATACTTAACAATACACAATCATGGAAATTCCAGATAACATTTGAGCAGGCTTGAAGAAACCTTGCGCTTCTAGTTCCTGTGAACACTCACGCCGCTTACACCAACCTTATTCTGGAGCTATTCTTATTCTCTTGCTATTCTCAAGTGCTGTTTACCAACTTACAATATTCAGAAATTATATTCATTGTATGGTGATTAGTTAATATGCACCTATTATCGAGGAAATACTGAAAATATATCTTGAGGGTTGACTGAGATCAGCAATTCTTGAGTTATTCTATTCTCGAGCTGTTCTATTTTGGTACAAGCCAATGTAAATTGTACAAGATCGGCTCGTAATTAGGCAAATAATTTTGTTGCTGATGGTTTCTTCGGGTTTTTTTCTCAAGTCAACTAAACGGATGAGATTAAATTCAATTTGTTACCAACTCATCTAACATAGACACAAAATTTTGTTTTTGTCTAATTGCTATGGCAGGAAAGTTTCGTATGAATAATAATTGATGTCCTAAAATATTGGCAAAACAAATTTTAATCTAACCCGTTTAATCCATTTTAGAAATTGACCCTAATCTTAAACCCATATGAAATAAACTAATTTATCAATAGATGAGCTAAAGCTAGTAAGCGTTCACAGTATGGGTACAATCTGAAGAACAAACTTACTTTAAATTGAGTTGGAATACAAGATACAAATGATATTTGGTTAACGTCAGACATGCAAACTAATCGATCAAATTGCGGAGTTAATAAATGAATTAAAAGTAAATGCATGAAAAATAAAACATAATTATAACAGTAGCAATTATTAAGTACTGTACAAATGACTTGACCCGCGACAAATTAAAAATTAATTTTTTGATTAATTTTTAATTAATACTAATTAATACTAATTAATTAACAAACGGTTGACTTAACTTTGAGACTACTTTTTCGCAAACTTTCTCATTGTGACTAAGTTTTTGAATATCCATAAAAATTCATTCTTTGACAAAAACAATTGATGAATACTACGAACTGAAATAATAGATAACAGATAGTTGGGGAAAAGGTCCGAGTATAAGTAGCAATAATTTCACAAAAAAAGCAAAAACCTGTCGTATTTCATAACAAACGTCATTTTATGTTTATAATAGACAAACAGTGTACATCATATGTAACAAAGCAAAAAACCGGCACGTCTAAAATGCGCAACGGTATTTACAAAAAATAACTACCCTTTGTCAATTCCAATACAGTAAATACACACCGTACGGTTTTAAAAAATCAACCACCAGCTATTTCTTCCGTTTACGCATAGAAACGCCATGTGTGAAAATTTTCACACAGCAAACAGACAAAATTACGCCCTACAAAGAGTTTTGCTAAGCTAGAGGGTAAATGTTTCGCTGAGACGTTTTTCAAGGGCAACTGAGTCTGATTAAAGCAAATAAAATACAACTATAGCAATTTTCGCATTGGATAAAAATAGTCAAATACCAGTCTGAAAACTAGGTTTACGCGATTTTTTAACACCTACAATACGAGTTTAATAACGCGAAGTTGCTTTCTTTAACGCTTAAAAAATCCAAATTTACATGATGCAATTGACCCTGCTTGTCATATAACATTTTCATCCTCGTATGTAATTATGAAATGTACATCTCGTGTGAACGCGCATGTGTTAACCATAGGCATATGTTCGGAACGAATTTATAAATATGGCTTAGCCTATGAGCCAGAAATAGTGTCATGAACAAAAAACGAAATTAGGCTTAATACTTTGACTTCACATTCCCTTACGACTGACGAGGTTCGCACTAGCTAGAAGCTAGAGCTAGAAATACACGTTCAATGGTCGATTCATACTTTCAGCCGTTTTTCCGTGTTTACGAGAAAATCATACCACCAATTTACTAAGCACAACAGATTGTGACTGGAACATTGATTCCAATAACCTATAAATAAGTCACTATGGCTATTCAATAGCTATTAAAAAGCGACACACTATGGCAAAAATAAACTCTCTCGTATGACTTCATATAGACTATCTGTAATTGACAAGGGGGAAGATGTTTTTTTAGCCGATGTCACAATTCGATAATATCCATACTCAAAGTTCAGGCAAGCAATGCCGAGTAGTATGCCGCCGATCAAAAGATACACCGCATCAATAACGTGTGCAGCATTTAGTGGTTCGGGTCCATTTGACAGTGGAGAGTTGTCTAAAAACATTAGACAGGATAAAATATAATGCGTTTCAAACCGGTTTTTTGCTTAACAGGATTAATGGGGCTTATTTCACAGCAACTAATCTTAAAAATCTGGAGTATTAGTGAAATTGAATAAACTGACGCTGATAACTGACATTTTATTATCAATTGGCAGTGCTGGACAAGTTTCAGTCATACACATAGCCTATACATCTTTTGTAGGGATATTATTATTTTTGTTCCTTATTTAGTTAGTTATGTGACAGCGTAGCCGAGTGGTCTAAGGCGCTACTTAAGACGACGAGAACCGTTCGTTTGATGGTTCAATTCACATACAAATTTTTTCCTTTGAGTATTTTTAAGACTTCAAATCGATTGACTGCTGTTGAGTTACATATATATTTATCGAGTCTGACATGTATTCATCAGACGGCATATTTTTAAGCTGAGTACACGAAAATAGTTGGCTTTGTTCTAATGCTCATGTCAGCAAATCACATTTTATTTGAGGAACATTGTGTTGCTAAATTGCTTGTTTTTTGGCGCTGACTTATCATCAAATTATCTATATTGTCGTTTGGTGTCTACCAAGTGGCGTTTATGTCACTCAACCGTCAAAAATGGACTCCATTTTTTTCGGAAATCCGATGGTTTTCGTTCAGAATGAATTGTCTTCAAATGCCCCTACGCGTGTAATATAATATACTTCATGAGTTTAACTCAATCTAAAATTTTGGGTTCCATTTTGGCGTCATTATGCGCATCAGTCAAACGGGGGCATTGTTTTACTCAAACCTAATAACCATGCGCAAACAGCCATACAAAATTGGTTTTTAAATAGGAGAAATGGTTGTTGGCTTAGCATAAGCGTAGCTCAAACAATTCACATTTCTGCAGATCATATGAAAAGCTAATACAAAACTGGGACACTAGTGGGAAACTCAAAGATCTAGGCCGGTGTCTTTTTTGAGTCTTTGCTTTCGTGACATTCATGCACAATGACAAAAATCAAAACTCAACCGATGCTCAAATTTTATACTCGAGAGTGACCGTTCACAAATGCCAAAAATTAATTCAGTGTTAGTAGCTGCCCTGTAGCTTTTTTCCAGCGCTATATGATGTTCACTAAATTACGGTTTGGAGTGGCCTCCTTTGAAAATCTGGTTTCTAATGCATCTTTTACCTCACGTTTAACCTCATACTGACCAATCTCCCCCTGTGGGCTCTGCCGCCCCCAGTATAAGGACAGGTTCCAGTTACGCATTCACACACTTCCAGAATTTATAACGGGTTTATAATCCTAGAGTGTAGATACCCAAAACTGACTATCTATTAGCAAAGGCACATAGCCTACAGGTAACTCATTTATAATTTATTATATTCATTTTTTGAGGCTTATAATACAATTCTGGTAACTGTAAAATGCATTTTGTTACGGTTTGTATTAGAGGCCTGCATCACGGCCCGCGGCCCGGCCCGGCCCGGCCCGGCCCGGCCCGCGGGCCGGGCCGGGCCGGGCCTGGCTCAATAGCCAACGGGCCGGGCCGGGCCGCGGGCCGAAAGCTGACGGGCCGGGCCGGGCCACGGGCCTGACTTCGCGGACAAATAATTTCTGATACGTCTCCAGTTGACGAAATTGAGCCTAAAAATCAAAAAATTCTCTATGTTTTGCTGGGGGCTGCCGCCCCCAGACCCCTGCGACTCTGTGGGTTAATATTCCTTGTTATTATTTTTCAGCAAAGCTAATGCATGTACACACGAGTACATTATGCTGCATCTACTGGTGTGACGTTCCCACTTCCCACCTTTTGTTTTAATTTTTCTGAGATGCGTCTCCAGTTGACCAAATTCAGTCTAAAAATTGAAAAAATCTCCAATTTTATCTCTATGGGCTGCCGCCCCCAGACCCGTACGGCCTGCAACTTGGTTGCTTAGTGGTCTTGTGTTTCTAATGCTAAAGTGTTAAAATTGCTAAAAAGTGCATTTTAACCCATTACAAAGAAATGGTAAGGTCATTCCCCCACATTTTTTCTGGGTACGCCATTGGTACGAGTAACACTATTTGAAAATGCAATATGAGGAGTCTACGGACAACTGACCTTTTTTCCTGCCAACGGGCCGGGCCGGGCCGGGCCGACAGACGACTCTGAACGGGCCGGGCCGGGCCGGGCCTGAAAATGGTCCTAACGGGCCGGGCCGGGCCGGGCCGACGACGGAAGGCAACGGGCCGGGCCGGGCCACGGGCCGAAAAAATAGGCCCGTGCAGGCCTCTAGTTTTTATCGTCTTCAGTTCTCTGAGTAGTTTTGTTGCCGACATTGGCATATATAAGTAAATACTGGTTTACACTGTAGTGATACTAAAATAGCACAATATACGCTTTTATTAACCTACGCTGTGTAGCGCAAAACGATATTTTTGTGGCAAAAACAGGGATTAATGTCTGCGCATTATATAATATTTATAAAATACATACCTTTGGAATATGCAACCAGGCTTTTTGCATATGTTGATTCTAGAGTGTTAAAATACACATCGCTAATCGATCCAGCACTGAAAGCCATTTGTACCAACTTTCGCTTGCGCCAAGGAAGACTTCCTCGGTAGTAATAGCCGTAAGAAATTTTAGGAATTTTTTTGGCCTTGAAACGCTTTAAATGGGGCACGTTAGCTAACCTGAAACAACTAATATTAAACATTAATAATTCATTATATAGCATTATCATATGTACTAACCGGTATACGAATAGAAAGAGTACATACATACGTAACATACTTTTTGAAATAAAACTTCCAATTATTAAATTGATAGAAATAATATCGGATGTGGTCGCGTAGTGTACTCATGCAAGTACTAATTACATTTAATACAGTAACCTTCAAATTATAATAAGCATGTACACAAGTGTAAATGAAAACTTTCATGAATTTGGAGTCCAATTCGCAGCAACAAGTTGTATGTTAACAACACAAATATATTGAAAATTGAAAATTTCTACTTAGGATAAATCGATGAAGAGTGACTATAATCGACAATTACGGGACAACGAAAGTGTTTTTTTAGCCGTTGCATTAATGAAATCATTTGATAGTGAGTTGTAACGTCGTGAACAATGGTTGGTGGATTTGTAGCAAAGGCTTTCATCAGCTGGGTTTTCGTGGAAGACGGCAAATAACTGAACCCGCCCAATTCTGGTCGAAAAAAGGCGTCGAATTCTTCGTAAACGGCTAGTCTGGTCAAAACATGACATTGTTCTAAATATAAATAACAGTTTAGTCCGACAACAAGTGCCATTTTTAGCCACACGGTTAGGTACCACAATGTTCTAATTCAGCAATTGCACGTAGTTCACTACACACATAACATTTATCCATAACTTTTGATTAAAAGTTTTGTTTATTTTTCCGTTTTAAAAATTTGTATTTATTTTAAGTCCAAGGAAGTCTGCTAATGCCAAAATTATGAAAATTGGTTCAGTAAATTGTACATACCGGACTAGGTAGGGGAATAATGTAATAAGCCTGTCAGTTTTACTTTTGGGAACCAGCACTTATTTCTGGCAATTATCTGTTGTTGTTGAAGTTTACCTTCATTTTAAGTTTTCTTTATACATGCCAAAACATGTCTCAAAAAATTTAAAGTTTAGATGAAGCGAGGTTTAATTTAGTCCGGTTAATCTGATCGACGCATTTTAAAAAAACTATTTAAAATCAAACGAATTGAAACTATTTAAAAAGACTGACTTTTAATCAGTAAATCGGCCAATTCATTAATTCCACTGAACGGAAAGATCTCCCGTTTTGGCGTAAAGGTGAGACGAATGCTCAACATATTTCCATAAAGTCCCATCAATATCGCAATGACAAACATACTACTTGCAAACAAAATTTTTATTGATGTGCTTCCAATACTTGATTTTTGTAATAAATGTTTCTGAATAAGCTCCAATACAGCTGGTACTATAAACACGGCCTAAAATAAGAAACAATGAACGCTGCCTAAAATAACAGCAAGAACTAAAAAAAGGAAAAAAGGATAACTGTATCAGGTGATCTACGACGGAAGTCTTTCAAAAAAAATAGATGCGCCACTTACTTCTTTTGTTGGCATGACTTTTGCGACTATTTGCTGTACTCTTGATAGTCAAAATCTGTACTTTTCGTAACGAAGTCACATGTTTCGTTTTCTCAAGTGGTGCAACGATTTTTTGTCAGACTTTAGTTTGGTTATGGATCCGAAAATATCTTCAGCGGCTGCATTTTCATGTTTTAGCGTTTGAATAGGCACCTGAACGGTTGATTCTGGTTTTAGCTAAATTTTGCTTGACGTATCGCTGCTGTAGCCACAGTGGGTCAGCGGTCGGAACGACATTTTGAATGGTGGGAGGGGATAGAAACGGTAAAGGGGTCACATAGCTAGTTGTCTGGATTTTGCTACAATCAGAGAGATGCTGTGTTATTTAGTTGGTGATACATGAAAATAAAGCCATCTCCAGCCATATTTTCAACTTTTACAGTTTGACTGACAAAATAGCACATCAATGTAAACAAGCAGGCCCCAAAAGGGGGCAAGGTTCCTTCGCTGAGTCAAAATTCTACTTATTTTACCTAGGAGAATTCAACTTCGCCCTAATACCCGTGTACAGTTGATTCATTTCGTTTCAATGATTACGTTATGATCTCACACAAACTATAAATTCAACAATTTTGTCGAAAACGCATGCCATAGTTACCACAACTGCCTGTGATTTCAATGACAAGAATACAAGAATATCTCCTGTCAAAACAGTTTTTGCTGACAAAAAAGTTTTTACATTTTTTGCAAAAGTTTAACGAATGGGGTTCGAACAATCGAAGTACATATCAAAAAATTATGTACTAGCGCTTTTGACCACTCGACCACGCCAGTCTGATGAGTTGTGATGTTTAGTTATGACTATGCAGAGGGAAAGTACAAGAGAAACAGACGACTAGACGATCACGTGAAAAGTATGTGTATCAAGTCTGAAAAATTACCGAACGAAAGTTTTTTTAATCGCAAAATTTTAGTAAAATGACAACTCAATACCTAAAAAAAGTATTGTTGACCATTATTTCAGTAAAAATAGTAAACAAAAAGCCTGTCTTAAAAAAAAGAGCAGTCGGTTCCCATACTGACTTTACGTGTTAATCATATGCGCTGGACAACATGTGGCTGCTACTTTTACACTATGCAGAGTTGATTTCAAAACAATAGTTCCTTCTCTAGAAGGAACAAAAAAGACTCAAACTTTGTGGTGTACTTTATGCAGCGAAGCCATGCACAACATTGTTTTAGTCTGCTGCAGAGTTTTTAACGCATTAATGTTAAATTTAATCTACTAAATTCAATTTTTGATAAAATACTCAAGTAAAAACGGACTTACAAGAGAAACAACCACTACAGGCCAGGAGTATACAGTGAGCAGCGTAAAACTGTCTAACGTAAACACCGATTCTGCTGTGAAAATACAAGACAAATAGCTTTCCGCCACAGGAATAGAAGGCAACACATCTGCAATAATAACTAAATAAAAAATATAACAAACTTAATAATAATAATACTTTATACCCATAATGCAATAACACAAATTACATATATAAGTTAACCTAGAGTCTTGTTATAACTTACATTGAAAAATCACCACAGCAATAGAGAAAAATAAAAATTAAAAAACTATCATACCTCCTTGGGTGGTCCAATTAAGTAGAAAATCAAAACTTTCTGCCATTCCCAAAATATCAGCTTGTCCATTTGAAACTTTTTCGAACCCCTCTGATCGACTGGATACCTTAATCCATTGAATCGATAGATTCATATGGGTCATTAGACGCCATATAACTTCGATATCGACTCCGGGATTGGAGCAATTTTGAGACGGAAACATCGTAAAACAATCCTCGACGTATGGAGGCAAAACATAGGACGCTACTTTGATTGTTAGATTCATCGTAGCAATGGCTGGGATTCACAAAGCGCCTTTAACTTTAGACTCAAGTCTAAACTGCTCTCATAAATTGGACTAGAACATTGTCATCAGCGAAACATAAATCGATTTGTCTGCAGGGTTCACGCCATCAACTAATAGAAAACATGAAACAAGCTAGTTTTTTCAGCAGAAAAATTATATTCGCTTCGAAAGAAATTGAAAACAGACGTTGGTATATTTATTCAAGGTGCCTGCTGTTCCAATTATAGCGTACAATAGTGTCTGAGTATGTTGGGTGTATCTTATAACCATTGAATACCTGTATCAATAACATCTATATCCGTATGGTAACTTGAGGTCTAAGTAAGTCGTAAGGTAAGTTGAACATCAATCCAAGTTTTTTAAGAAGCTTTCTGTGTCCTTAGTGCTAAAGAAAGTGCCCCAACAGTCACATTTGCCCCACATTACTGTAGAATGTTTCAAAATGAGCAAAAAGCGAAAAAATCGCTGAAAATCATCAAAATTTTGCAACTTTTATCCAAAAAATTGGCTATTTTTTGCGTTGTTCTCATTGAAAATTTCAAAGCGTCAGAAAAGCCTCCTTAAAATTTCTTAACTATATATACCACCAAGAGTACATAATACTGTCCTCACTCTATATTAAAGAAGAGTGAGACACTCTTTTCTACCTGTGTTATAGCGCAGGCAGATGCGCTGGTCGTTTTAAGCCACATTTTGCCGTTTTATGCAACATGTGGCTAGCCAATCAGAAGCGAGCTTCGCTTCTGATTCGCTAGACGCCTGTGCACGTGCTCCAATAAGCATCAGACAGACATGTCTTCTGTGGTTGCTATGGTTACTTGACTGCTACTCGGAGCACGCGTCTAGCCAACCAGAAGCGGAGCTCGCTTCTGATTGGCTAGCCACATGTTGCATAAAACGGCAACATGTGGCTTCAAAACGACCAGCGCATCTGCCTGCGCTATAACACAGGCAGAAAGGAGAGTGTCTCACTCTTCTTCTATAAAGAGTGAGACACTATAAGGGTACTCTTGATACTACTTATATCCATATCTGCAACTGAGGGCAAATGGATTAAACGAATTAGATTAAAATTAGTTTGCCTAATAACTTATTCCTATGGTGAGGTAGACTTAACTAAATTTTCCGCACAAGCGGAAGGTTCTACAAATAGTTGCTATTGCAAATTTCGTATGATTTGATGAACGATGTCATCATGAGTTATTGGCAAAACAAATTTTAATCTAATCCGTTTAATCCATTTTAGGAATTTGCCCTCAGTTAGTTAAACTAAAATATATTTTATTCCAATACAGTAATCCATAGTTTTTGTGTCCTCTAAAGCCCGGTTCATACTTTTCCTTAATTATGTCCTTATCGTTTTGTCCCTTAGCGATTTCCAAACAACTGGATTGCCATTTGCAACAGTTTTTTTTTGCATGACCAAAGTTAGTGTCCAAGACCAGCTCTTGTGCGAAAAACTAAGCAAAATGATAGCGTCACTGTTCCACATGAATTAATTTGAAATATGTCCTTGTCCCTGTTCCTATGTCCTTAAGGACAAGTATGAACTGGGCTTAACTGCCGTTTATGTTGGTTTGGGTGAACTTGAATCTTTGGTGACGCTTTATGGTACACTCACAAAAACAGTATCAAAACAAAAACTTTAATGGAACCTCCCAAGGCACGTGATGAGAATCAACCATTATTGTCAACTGCCATGCAATACAATGGCAAGTCAATAGTTTCTAACGGCTGAACAGACATACGGCTGTTTGAATCGACCTTTTGGACCGTGCACAAATAGGATTTGGCAATTAGATTTTTTAGTCCAATTGCCTTTACGTGAAATAATGTTGCAATTTGACAGGTATTAGGCTATTTGGGTTACCTTAAAGTTATCCAAAATTGACATGCTACGCAGGTGCAGTGTTACTACCAAACTAAATTTATTCCACTAGGTTCCGTTCATGTAGGATCTCATTAGAAACACAGTGAAATGAAATGTTGAACACTGAAAGAAAACAGGTCGGGTGATCTCAGCAGCTACTCGCTTTACTCTTGCTGGCTGAAACTTGCTCTTTTCGTAATGAAATCACATGTTTTGTTTGGCTTCAGTGTTCAACATCATTTTAAAGCCTTACTAAAAATGCTGGACCCTGAGTAAAAAGAAGCGCGCAATTTCATTTCAAAAAGAACTAATAACAAGCATCAAGAGTACAGTAAGCACAACAATCACGCCCCCTATTTTGCCTCAGGGTTCCGCAATTTCTGGTCAGACTTCAGCAAGAATCCCCCCTCTTTCTTGACAACCCAAGTTCATAGATTGATCATACCAGATCGATATTATTGATTGTCGAATCAGAAATCGATTGATCAAAATCTAGCTCTATGTCTCCGCCTCCGGCCAGCTGAAATGAGATCGACCAATCCTGGCTTGACTCGATGGAGATATTTAAATTCCCATTGGCTACATTCTCCAGCGAGGAAGCGCAGAAATATATATTCTTCCGTTGGTTAGGTCGATTATATGAGGACCAGTTTAGGGGTAACTGTTGGGCTAAAATATGCAAATTAGTTATCCTATTCGATTGGTTGAATATTCTTTTACTTTGAGCATCTATTGGAGGGGGGGGGGCGCTTAGCAATTGCTGGAGTACGTAAATAAGAAAGCATGCCACTCTTCCCATTTTCGCGGCACATTGTACATTCTCGACCTAAGCAAATTACATACTTACTTGCTTACTGCCTGCTAACTTTTTTACTAAAACAGACTATTATATAGTAATAATCGTCGTCAATAGTAATAATCAATAGTTTAGTCAGTTAACCGAAAAGTGTCAGTAAGAAGTTGCTTCTGGCAGTGTCAAAAAGTCAGTTTTAAGCTGCCAACGCGCAACGCATCTAATAAACTGCCAAGCTGGCCAATGGGAAGAATTAGATATACTACTCTTGTAAATGAGAAATAGGGAAGAATGTCATATTCTTCCCTTTATGTACTTTTGTACAAGCCTTTTCGTATACCTGCCACTACTGGCAAATATAATACAAAACCCACTGAATGGAATGTAATGCAATAGAATAATGAAAAAGTTAGACGCATGTTTTCAAACAAAAAATAATTAACTTCTATTTTCTATTATTCTCAAGAAATAGCAGTTTCTGTTGTTTTCAAGAAAACGTTTTTGGATATTGCAACCATTGCTTTGTAATAATATATAATCATGTTTTACTGAGGAAATCTGAGATGAAACCCTCTCATAACTCTCTCCTGTGGTTTGCATTTTCTTCTTCGGTCGTTTACGTTATTAATCAATTATATATCAATGTCACTGAAAATCCAATCCGTTGCATTGAAACCAGTTCGGCTGCGGAACCTGTAGTGCTAACCCAAACCAGAGCATAAAAAACCGTCCCTGCAAAAACGTACCTTCACTATAATTCACCAAAGATTCTTCAGATTGAAATTGAGCTTCATGTTTCTTTCCAACTGATTGAGCACACTTTAGATCAATAATCGAATCAGAAAGATTGAATATCGATTGATTAATATCATCATCAGTTTTGGTTCTAAAACTCGACTCTGAGCAGAAAAAACTGTCCGAAACGTCATCGTAGATCCCGGAATCGACTGAAATTGGCTCCGACAAAATACTCTGATCACCAATATCGATCGTTTTCGACTGATCGATATTGATTTGTGATGACGTCATTGGCTGCCGCGACGTCGATACGCCCATTCGCCGATCCAACGCAACGTCCGGTGATCTAAACAAAAAATAACGAAAATTAAATGAAATGAAAACGACTAAACAAGCATAGTCATTTTTTTTGCGTGAACAATTCTGTAGGCTGGACTTGAGCGTGTACAAAAAAGTAGCCAAACCAAAAACTTTTCACGAGCGGCTGACCAAAATTTGTCGTTCTGCTTGTCCTAGTGTCCTTAACGACAAGTATGAACCACACTTTAGGATGAAATAAAAAAATAAAATAAAATAAAAAAAGAAAAAATTAAAAACAGGCTAAGAAGTACCCACTGACTACAAAACATACAGCTCAGCCTATATATACTTGTCCTTTTGCCAAAACCGCTGATTTGGAGCTAAAACCATAAGTTGACCTAAATTCATTGATGCACAAAAATTCACTATTTTACCCGTAGCCTTCTTTTGCACTGGCTTAGGCTCGATTCATATTCACAACAGTTAAGTTCGTTTAGTCAGTATATTAAAACTCCTTAGCCATTACACATAAAAATGTGTGTGCCAGTAGAATGATCCCCCCAGGGAAGGAACGACCCTTGTTCCCGCAAAAATTGACATTGTTCGTGTCAAAGCGCACTAGGATTTAAATTTAATTTATTAATAACGCAATTAGACAGAACAAAGCAAGTCACTGAATATTCGAATATCACGCCAAAGGCACTTTTCTTTTCCGGATTAAACAAACGGGACTTTTAGTCCGAGGTTTAGGAATGACTTATCAGACTAAACCAACTAAACGACTTAAAATAAAGCAGCCACTTAATTTCAGTCCACCATTGCTAAACTATCATCGGATTAATAGGAACATTCCTCTTAATATCAGAGTGCATAGTTTAGTCCGGAGGTTTAGGAATGTCATTTTTAGGCAATATTTTTAAATTGTTTACTCAGACTTAAATTAACACTTTTAATCCGGTAAAAGATTGAGCTCCGCATTTAATAATGTGCAGCGTATTTGCTACACATTAATACGCTCGTATCTCATACACTGTCGTTAACGAAATTAATTTAAATTTAATCCGCTAACTCAAATTTAATATAGACCCACAGTGAGGAATAAAGTTCCCCCACATAGAAAACTAAACAAACGCAACACAATTTGAATGCCACCCAATAAAAATAATGCTGTGACACAGAATGAAATTATAAGTCGCAAAATGCCATCCAATTTTGTCAATGTTTGAAAAAACGTCACATTATTTGCGAAAATTCACGCAATAAAAATGTTTCGTAGTGTAAATTGAGCAGTTCAGGGTCAAATAGACAGCATTTACTGATTAGACTATCTATAATTCTGGGATGACTTGATGCTGAGGGACCTATTAAAGCCCGGTTCATACTTGTCCTTATCCTTGTCCCTAAGCGAATTCCAAACAAACTGTCCTACGAATTGTAGCAGTTTTGTACATGAACAAAGTTAGACTTAAGTTATATTCGCGTGCAAAACTTGAAGTAAAATGATTGTATCGTTTTCTCAGAACATTCATTTGAAATTTGTATTTGTCCCTATGTCCTTAAGGACAAGTATGAACGGGGCAAAACATTTTAACTTCATATATTCAGGGTCCTTTCCTTTAGAGGACTAAACGAGTTTATTTTGGTCAGACTAAACGTTTTCACATCATGCTTAGAATGACACGCCTAAACTTCCGGACAAAACAGACTTGCGTTTGCGCTGCTTTTTTACCTAACCAAACATGCTTAACTACAAAGCCTGAAGCTAAGCGATACTTTTTTCAAGCCGGATAGAAATAGGATCGGACAAAAAAGTAGATAGGGATCTTAATCATATCATTGTGAAGTAAGATATTAAAGGGATTTACGACAGCTCATCGTCGGTCCATTGCAGATCCTGGCTGGTTCGAATCCCCCCTTGGGCATTCTGATGATGATGCTGTCTTTTTTTCGGTAAGAATCCCCCCTCCATTTCTTGACATCATAATCGGGATCAGAAATGCAGGGGAACAATCGGTGCCTGGTGCATCGATTGTGATGCCATCACGGTGAGAAGGGGGTGCCAACCCCCTTGAGGGGGATAGTGAATACCCCCTTACCGCCCTTCCACCAATGTGCATCTACAATTGTAATGTAGTTTACTGCAGTCCTATATTCATTCAACTTCTATGTACTTCGCCAGTTCGCACAAACATTTGATCCAGTAAGGGAATGGCTTTCTAAGCATGACTGAAACCGTTGAATCAGAGTAAACTTTTAGTCCGGTAAAGAATCATGCCGAAACACGTGCAATCTTATTAATCAACTAAAAATTCATTTCTTCGGTTTCATCGTCAATAAGACAGTCGCTCCTTTTTTTCTCCAATCAACTCTCGCTATCAACTCTTCAAAATTGCTAACCATTTTATGAACATTCCATTCTCCAGTCTTAGAAAAATTGTACTGACGAAGTACAATGACAATCTCACACAAAAACAATAGATAAGTAACAAAAAACATATTGTTTCTGAATTCAACTGCTTAGAATGTTCACTCCTACATAATAAGTGTAAATTTAGTTTCAACGATTTAAAAAAGTAATCACTATTTTATTTGGGAAACATCATTGGCTCAGTATCTCAACGGTAGAACAATTGTCGGCGTAAAGAAGGGTGGATCGAATCCCCGCCTTGGTCGATCTGATGATGATGCTGTCGAATCCTCCTCCCTTTCTTGACATCATTATAAAAGAAAACAAAAACTTATGTTTGGGAAAGTTTTTTTTTCCGGAAACTTCTTTTTTACACCCGGGGTCACACATGTTTTTGTTTTTTGTTCAAAAAAATGTCAAAAACCAGCCAATCAAATTTTGCACAGTTTCAAAGTCAATTAACCAAAATCTAAATTGCAATCCCATGTTGACAATCAGTCTAAATTGGTAAACAATAAATTTAATTAAAATTTCAAGTTTCCAGCGACTTGACGAAATCTTTGGTTTAGCCGAAAAAGGAAACTTCTTACGTAACTGCAAGCGTGACTTACGTTTTACGTCAATTTTAGTTGACACGAAGGCTTAAAAAATAAATTTTGAAAAGACGCATTTTTTAGAAACTGTCACAGAGTGACAGGGTCAGCTGCAATTTTTTTGCAATATATATTACCTACAAGGCTAAATTTAAATTAAAATAAAATAATTATCATTATTCATTCAACATTACAGGACTCTAGGGCTCGAGTCATACTTATAGCCGTTGTCCGTTCATCCGGTAAAATTACGAAAAAGTCACGTCAAAAAGTCAAGTCAATGACGAATCTGATCTTATATGAACTATTAGTGGCATGAATATTTCGTAATTTTGCCGGCTATACGGACAACCGGCTGTAAGTATGAATCGAGCCTTAATCGGTTACGTTCATGAGTTTATTCAGAGAGCGAGTCAAATCGGATATCCTTTCTAATTACAACTCCAAATCATCTCATTTGAAGTTAAATTTATCCAAGAGGAAAACAAACAGTTCAATTCAGTTCACTGAAACAGCCCTCCTCAGGTCTGAACAATAAGGAGGCTTAGAACTTAGAGGTCTGTGATAAAAGTCAACAAAATAGACTCAAAAGTCGCAATTTTTTAGAACAATAGTATAAATAGAACTTACTTTTTATCCAATCCACACAGAGCTACAAAAACCATAATAGCAAATCAAATAAATTCAATACAAAATAATTCCTATACAAAATTCCTAGTAAATAATACATATAATAAACAGCAGGAAAATCCAAAAACAAAGGCCAAGACAAAACATTGTTGAAACCCTACTTAAACTGAGACTGCAGCTGCTCTGACAGATGTGTCTTACGGTAGAAATTAAAATTAAATTTATGACCCCGATAAAGCAGTTTAGTCAACTCATTTGCATAACATGACTGCTGTGATAACGATAGATTAAGATTGATTGAATTTGGGTTTTGGTGTGATTTTTTGAAATTTAGAAAAAAGTGATTTGATGGGGGAGGGAAAATAGACTTTGTATTTTAGGGTGATTCAAGAAAGCTGTCATGGATAAAATATAAATGTGTCATGGCAGATTGTATACTGTTTTGTAAGCCAACGCACCAGATAGCTTTGAATTTTAAGCAATCTAAGAAAAAATTATCATCACTATTTTAGTCGACGCCCGGAAAAATATCTTTACAACATATTTTAAAATGGCGTGAAAACGGGTTTCCAAGATATATGGTCGAATTGTGCTTTCGGACAAACGAAAACTTTCAAGCCCGGTTCATACTAGTCCTTGTCCTTGTCCCTATCGTTTTGTCCTTAAGCGATTCCAAGAAAACTGCTAGACCACATAAACTAAAGTTTCGCATGAATAAACTCAGGGTCACGTGCATATCGTATGCAAAAAATAGATCCCTTGTATCAGTTCTTCTCAGCAGCTGACCAAATGTTGTCATTGTCCCTGTCCCTGTGTCCTTAACGATGAGTATGAACCCGACTTTATGGTTGCGGACAAGTGAATCGGACTTGAAACTACGCGTCAATGAAAGCTTCAATAGTTACACAATAGTGTTGTTGGAAGCAGTGTCAAAGTGACCCTAATAGCAACTTGACTCATAACAATGGAAGCATAATATTTGCCTTCGATATTCAACAAGGGTAGTTAGCACAATAGTGAAACGTTTTCCTTGCAGAGTTATTGTACGGTTCTTTAAGACTGAAACTAGACTACAGACACAATGATTTAGTCACTTCACTGGCTATGGTTTTTCACAACTTAACTCCCCCTCAAAGATTTAAGAATACGAATACAATGATATAGAAGGGTCTACTCTTGATTTATGGAGAGGGGCGTGGGGTAGAATTTCCCTAATCTTAGGAGGGAGGTGCGGTGATGTGATAGGTATTCAACCCTAGGGGTCAATTCTTAATTCATACAACCGTAGCCCGTATGTCTGTAGCCGGCAAAATTCCGAATTATGTAGTCACACCACAATTTAGTCTTATACAGTATACACTATTCGTCATTCGTGGCGTTCGTAATTCTGTCGGCAGCACGGACACACGGTTGTAGGTCTAATTCGACCCTAACCGTGTGCCGTGTACATGCTAAGCTTACCGTGTGCCGTGTACATGCTAAGCTTACAGTGTAAACAGCTTCACTACTATTTTTCTGCTAATTTCAGGCCTCCGTCGGGAGTTTTAAAACCACCTCCTACCCCCCAGGCTACCAAATGAGTAATTTGTACCTACTTTGCCCTATAGAAACTACATACTAAAAGTTTAATAGTTTAGTACGGAAGCAGGGCGAGCTACCAGTTTCACTTCATAAACTACACTTCGTGTGTCGCCACATAAACTTGGAGGACATCCTATTTCTAAATTGCGGGGTTGCTGCTTACCACAGAGAAAAATAGTTGCTAACAGAAAGCAAGCCAAAAAGATTACATTTTATTCAGTGAGCACAATTACAAAAAACTTCAAACAGAAGATAAAAATCAAATAAAAAATACGATCCATAACAAATAACAAACATTAAAGCATTATTAGCGGAGCAAAAAATATTCTAGTCAAGTTAATAATATTGACAGCTAAACTAAGTTTTACATTACCAGCATATTGCAAAGCCACAAAGATATACCATTTATTTACGCTTCAATCGTAGAAGCATGTTAATCTAGTGGCATTATAATAATATAATATTAGCTATATACTTCCAACTATTAACGTGCGAAACCCCAAAACAAAACAGAACAAAACAAAGAAATTGAGCGAAACATTGCCATTGATTATGCTTAATATTATAAATAATATCAAGAGTACACAACAGGAAGAGTATGACACCTTTCGTATACCTTGAGGCGGCCGTTTAGTGTGTGAACCGAAAGAAGCCCCATTATGTACGGTTTTTAGAAGCACTACCACTCATCCCCCGCTCATAACAAAAATCCTGTTCATTAGTGTTTTGAGTTCAGGGGGGGGTACGATTATTATCGAACCTTCTCCACGAAAACTCTACATAAAAAGGCTATTTTTGGTCTCCGCCGTTAACGGCAACTCCAAGGCATGATAGAAAGAGTATCATATTCGTACGCTTCCTAATATTATGCACTCCTGACCAAACGACAGGATAACTAACAATTTTAAATAATTTTGACTTGAACGACAAAATGAAAATATTATAAACAGCTTTAAATTATTTTTAGTGAAAAATTTAGCATGATATTAATCTATCAAATTACCGACACAAAAAACTGCACGAAAAAATATTTTTTGAAAAAAATCTGTGTCCTGCGCTCGAACCTAGGACTTCCTAATTCGCAGATCCGTGCGGTGTACGCTATCCAACTGCGCTACGAAAACAAAAAAGTATTATGCATTAATGTTTTTACATAGTGTAGTCAACTGAAGTTTGAAATTACCTTACAAAAAGAATTTTGAAAACAGTACTCGACGGGTAAAAAAATTGGGACTAGGTTTCATGCTCTCAATAATTCTGTAAGTATCCTTTTTAAACGTAAACGTAAATTATAACTTTACCGACTAATTATAACTTTCCGACTACTTTTCTAACGACAAGCATAAGAAATTATAAATTAAGATTACATCCTAATTCATTTCCCGATCGTGACCCGTAGTAAATTGACATAAAATCCGACAACTGAAAAAAGAAAAAACCGAATACCAGACTGTAAAAAAACTTCCACATACTAAAAAGGTTTTGTCCAATTGACTGTAAAAACCCAAAATGATTACACTGTTTTATTTAATTTTTTCAGCTATTACATTTGGATTCTACATTATGAAATTTGTACACACATTTTTTTAAAGAAACAGCAACTTCCATTCGTCCCTTACGCTCTAATTCGAAGTTTAAAAAAATCAAACTTAAAATCCATTCACTGAACTAGCAATATCCTCAATGTCCACGGGATAATTTCCGCTGAGGCAAGCAGTGCAGTAGCCGTGATCCTCGGGGGTTCGATCCCTACTTAACCCTTCTTCCACGGCAATTTTTAATCCGTCCAGTGATAAATAAGCCACCGAATCCGCGTTCAGATAGGCAGCGAAATCAGAGAGATTCTGAAACCGTAATCAAAAAAGTATTAAATATATTAAATTTAGTAAAATTAAATTAAAGTAAATTAAAATTACATTAAAGTAAATAATATATTAAATAAACTTTAGAAAAAAAAGTTTTTCAATGTTTTAAAATATCATGCAAATCACGACAATCAAGAATTTAGAGTTGTGGTCTAGTGGTTATAGGAATTTGTGCATAAACAGTTCAGATATCCAATCCCGACACTTTAAAGTTTTTTCTTGCAAAAAAAGCAATCCCTTTCTTCAACTTTTTAACAAACAACAGATACTTTTCAGTGCTTTGGTAATAAAGAACAAAAAACGCCGACGGTCAATAATGACACTTCATATTATTTTAGTTTATCAGCCAGTTTAGCAGCAATTTAGTTTAGCTCACTTTCTGATGTAGCTGCTTCAACTGAACACCCTGGTCCTATAAAACAAAATTTAAGCGCTACGCTACCAAATGAATCTGAAAACTCTACCAACTGAAAAAACAGCTAACTCCTGCTAACATTAAGCATGTCAACGCCCTTATAACCAAAACCTCCTGTCTGAAAAACTACCTGTCCCGGTTTGAGATCCTTGGGAAAGTGTAGCTTATTGGCAATGAGTTCATCCTTGGTCGGAATATTGATGCCCATCATGCACGGGTGGCGCAGGGGAGGGGACGCGATACGGATGTGCACCTGAAAAAAGTCGGTATCTAAAAACTGCCAGGGGGGGTATTGACTATCGAGTAGTCACCCAGTGGCAAGATGGGTGGATGCCCCCTCGCTTCTTACGCCTTTGCATAAACTTTTATGGCTAGTGTGCAA